>CAMOHE010056327.1:0-13470 GCA_946598075.1 Artocarpus hirsutus | reverse complement strand
AAGTCGTGGGTATTCAGCTTTTCCTGGGCAAATAGTCGACAAAAAACTTGAACTTGGGCGGGGACCCTGGATTTCCAAATAATGTTAAAGAAAGCTAAAGGAAAAGTCGTGGGTATTCAGCTTTTCCTGGGCAAATAGTCGACAAAAAACTTGAACTTGGGCGGGGACCCTGGATTTCCAAATAATGTTAAAGAAAGCTAAAGGAAAAGTCGTGGGTATTCAGCTTTTCCTGGGCAAATAGTCGACAAAAAACTTGAACTTGGGCGGGGACCCTGGATTTCCAAATAATGTTAAAGAAAGCTAAAGGAAAAGTCGTGGGTATTCAGCTTTTCCTGGGCAAATAGTCGACAAAAAACTTGAACTTGGGCGGGGACCCTGGATTTCCAAATAATGTTAAAGAAAGCTAAAGGAAAAGATGATGGGGTATCAACCAGGCAAGAAAAAAAAGATTTTACTGAAAATAAACCATTGGGTTCATGCCTCCATATCCTCATATGAAACACCTCATTCCTAGTTGAAACCAAAATAGAAATCAACTTTGCGACTTCCTCGAACTCTATATGATGCAGTATATAGAGATTAGTGTTTCCTATTCAGATTATTATTAGCATTATTATTCAAATTATTATTTGGATTATTTATTTAGATTATTATTAGTTTCTTATTTAAACTATTATTCTACTTTCCTACAAATACTATATAAAGGCTCATTATAATTGTTTTGGAGTACCATTGATTAATAATCAGATTTATTCCCAATTATTAAACTTTGTGAGTTTGTTCTTGAGTTTTCTTTCTTTGTTTCACTTTGAAACACTTTTGCTGCACCAAATTAGTATCAGAGCCCTTGGTTTTTCCCCGAGAAGTACAATAGCCATGATTGGTAATTGGAGTTCCTTCGATGCCAATGAGCATAAAGATTCATACTACCGGAGAAACAGGTCTCGTCGATGGAGTGCTCACCAATAGCCACTTTCTCCACCATCTCATCACAGGTACCACAACCACCACCATTCTCCTCAATCTTCATCATATTATCATCTCTGTTCACCAGCCTCACAGATCAGCCATTATCATCAAACCTATATAAAATCATTTTCATTACCCAAATTCAAAATCCCTAGTTTTACAGGAGTTTTTGATAAAAGAAAATTTTATGACTGGCTTGAAATTGTGGATGAATATTTTGAAAATACGAGTATGGATACAATGAAACAAGCTCTGTTGGTAGCTTTTCAATTTAGGGGCTATGTGATTTATGGGTGGGAGGGTTTGCAAAAACAAAGAGAGCTTTAAAGGAAGAAGAAGATCAAAAGTTGGGTCAAGATGAGAGAAAAACTAAAAGAAAATTTTATACCTATTACCTATCCAACAAATCTATATACGCCTCCCAATTTGATGATAGCATCTTGTGGATTTGGCGACGTGTACATCTCTACGACGAGAAAGCACTCTGCGCGTTCGACCTCGTCGACGCATGAGAGACTCTCTTTGTCGCCCAAAGACGATCGCACTCACCCTCGTTTGAAGCCATCTCCACCTTCACGACTTGTAGAGCGCGATGTAGAACTCCAACATGGTGGTCAGTCGATCCCCAACATCTGCAATTCATCTTTGTCTCAACATTGCGGTGGTGCTGGTGATGAAGTCATTCATCTCAGTTCAGAACCATTTCTCCCATGTGACACACCTCCTTCTCCATCGAAGCTATAGGCGACTCTTCTATCATCATGCGAGGTAGGATCTAATCAACACCAGCATGGAGTTAATGGCGATGAGCTGTTCACCAGTGGCGGCGCTAGTATGTGCTCCCCTCCTTCAAGAAGTACAATGGAGCTTAAAAATTCTATCGAGTTGACCCTAGAGCAAAATGGGCCTAACAACATTCCCCTAGCCCAAAAGAAATTGGAGCCAGCTCTGACTTTTGAAGAGTAATTTGGCCCAAATCAGGATCTGTAGCCTAGCAAGTCAAATGGTCAAAATCAGTTGCAAAGTATGCAAATTGACACTATCCAAATCTCCAAGTTTAGCAACGACAGTGGCACTCATCAGATTTCAAATTCCATCAAGCAAATTGATCCAATTTTTCATCAAAATCCCATGCCAACACCTAAAGATGTAATTCAAAGTGAGCCAACAAGTTAGGTTGTTGAAGAGATTGCTGGAGTACAACTTAAAAAGCCAAAAATTGAGTGCATTGTTTTTGAAGATTTGAAAGTGAAGCTACTAATTTTTGTTGATCAAATTATTGGCATGCTTGCAATTGATCTTGGAGATTTCAAGACCAAAATGGCGAGTCAGTGTCAATGGCAAATAGCTTGGGACTTCAGGGCATTTGGGTGGACCATTGCTTTGGTTCTATTATGGTTTTAGAATGTGATTTGTCAAGATTTGGTTATGGTGCATTTGCGTAAGAATCGCTTTCTGGTTGGCACTTACAATAAGCTACAAAACAAGAAAATTGGACCTTTTCGAATTCTGAAGAAAATTAGAGATAATGCTTATAAAATAGATCTTCCTCTTGATATGAATATCTCCAACACTTTCAACGATGCTGACACCTTTAAGTAGTTTCCACCATATGAGTTTTTTTTGTACCCAACTCGAGGACAAGTTTTCTTCACGAGGAAGGGATTGATGCAGCATATAGAGATTAGTAGTTTTCTATTTAGATCATTATTAGGATTATTATTCAGATTATTATTAGGATTACCTATTCAGATTATTAGGATTATTATTAGTTTCCTATTTAGACTATTCTTCTACCTTCCCACAAACATTATGTAAAGGTTCATTATACTTGTTTTGGAGTACCATTGATCAATAATCATATTTATTCCAAATTATTAAACTTTATGAGTTTGTTCTTGAGTTTTCTTTCCCTGTTTCACTTTGAAAACACTTTCGCTACACCACTATATCCGTCAGCCCCTTTTGAAAGTTAAGATTCCACACTTGCCCTACAAAGGCACCATCTATGGAGACCAAGATGACATTAGCAATAAGCTGCTCACGGAGTGAGGATATTCTATGTAATTTGGGGAAGTCTCCTTCAACGATGAATCTGTACACCAAATATCTTCTCAAAACCTTATAGAGTTGCCAGGACCCACTCTCCAATGAATGTGTTTTTAAAAATCATCTAGCATTGATGGAACCGACTTATAAGGGCTTTGGAATGTAGCTCTAATCGCATCCCCCGAGTCTCTGCCATTAGCGTTTAGGCCATATTTTCCTTTGATGACTTTGTGCCACAAATGGTTAGTTACAAAAGGAAAACACCACAACCACTTGGCCAAAAGGGCCTCATTTCTTTTTCTCAAATTTCCAATACCTAGACCACCCTTCGACTTTGGCAAGCAAGCTTTTTCTCAAGCAACTAGGTGAGCGCCTTGATCTTTAGAGAAATTCTCCCACAAGAAGTCCCTCATTAACTTCTCAATCTCCCTAGTCACCCCAACAGGAATCCAAAACATAGACAAGAAGTAAGTTGGCAGTGGGTATAAAACAGATTAAATAAGGGTTAGATGCCCACCCTTGGATAAAAACGATTTCTTCCAAACGTGCAATCTTTTAGCTACCTTAGAAATAACTGGATCCCAAAAAGAATGACCCAAAAAGAATGATGAAGAGGGTTACCTCCTAGAGGCAGCCCCAAGTATCTCACAAGCCAAGAACTGACGTCACAACCAACAACTGTCGCAAGACCAACTAATCTATCTTTATCCAAATTGATACCCAAGATGATACTCTTGTCCAAGTTTATTTTGTGCCCAAAAATGAGACAGAACACACCTAGAATCAGCATGAAATTTGACAAACTTTCCTCCTTAGGACTCCTAAAAGACAAATTATCATCTGCAAATTGTAAATGACTGATAGGGAGGTTAGCTTTGCCAATGAAGAGGGGTTTAATAAGCAAATTTTGGACTGTCCTGTCCATAATCCTACTAAGAACGTCTATTGCAAGTGTAAAGAAGTACGATGACAGTGGGTCTCCTTGCCTTAAGCCTCGAGAAGCTGAAAAACGCGGTCTCCCATTAATAACCATCGAATATGAGACTAAGGATAAACAGCCCCAAATGTGGCTCCTCCATCTAGATTCGAACCCCTTTTGTCCGAGCACAAAGTCCAAAAATCTCCATTCTACACAGTCGTAAGCTTTCTCAAAATCGACTTTGAGAATAGTCTCTTCTTTTTCAAAAAATCTATAATCCTCGGCCACCTCGTTCGCGATTAAGCCAAATAAAAAATTTGACGACTTCCAACATAGGCCCCTTGCACCTCCGATATAGTGTCCTCAAGAACATCCTTCAGTCTATTAGTCAACCCCTTTGAAATGATCTTGTACAAGCAAGTTACAAGACTAATAGCCTAAAGTCCTTGATCTTGCACAAATTAAACTTTTTCAGAGTAAGACAAATATAGGTCTCATTTGTGATATTGTTGATGACACCATTATTCTAGAGTTCTTCCAAAATCTTCACAAAATCTCCTTTAAGGAAATGCCAACATTCTTGGATAAAAGCTAACGAGAAGCCATCAGGTCCAAGAGATTTATTACCTTCACAACTAAAAACCGCCTTCTTGATTTCTTCCTTTTCAAATTTCTTCTCTAGAGAATCAGCCACCAAACTAGAAATAGGAATCCACTCCAGACCTTCTTACTTGAACATTAAACCACTGGAAGAACTATAAAGATGTTTGCAGAAATCGATAATCAATCCAACTATCGCCTCCTTGTTGTCAACATGTCTCCCATCATCTGTTTCCCATCATCCTTGGCACTGTGTAATGGGAGATCAACTAGACCCACATCCTTAATAAACTCGTCAAAATTTGTCATACTTCTAGTAATTCTTGCACTCCCCAATTTGTGGTCCACAAAACGAGTAGTGTTGAAATCCCCAACGACACACCATCTCTCACCACAAATACTCCAAATACCTGTCAACTCATCCCAAAAGAAAGCCCTTCTATTGTATTCGTTTGGCCCATACACCCCTGTAAACCACCAAGATACCTTGTCTTCCTCAATCTTCACGGTCACTGAAAAATCTCCTATAAAGCTTTCCACAACTTTCATCCTCCTCACATCCTAAACTAGTAAAATACCTTTGGAATGACCCACTGCTGGTGGTAAAACCCACTCCTTAAATCTAGACTTCCAAATGCTCCCCACAAACTTCCTATCGACCGCACACCTCTTCACCTCTTGGAATACTAAATTACCAAAATATCTGGATTCTCCTTACACACCATTTCCCGGACCCCTCTTGTTTAACGGCGGAGTTCCCTCCTCTAATTTTCTAGGACAAAAACTTCATAATTGATCGTTTAGACCCTCCTTCATCAGCTTATCATACTAGACTTTAAATTCTAAATTTTTCAGTTCCCTTGCCTTGCCCTTCCTCTGAATCGACCTGACAGGCGCAATTGAAATTTGCTCCTTCATGACACCAGGCTCTTCTATCTTGGGGACCGATGTTTTAACGTTCATTTTTTGAAGAAAGGACATTAACCTACTCCATTCAACTTCCTTACCTAGGATGATAATTAAGTGACCCTTCCCTACCCTTGTAAATTGCAGCCGATGCTCCTCCGGACCAAGGTCAGAATTGCCATTTTCTTTACCTCCCCGCCCATTACCTTCCTCAAAAATCTCGAATCCTACCATTGTTGCTCCTACCGAACTGGCCTTCCCGAAATTTCCTCCTTGTTGGCACGGGACCACAGTAGCAAAGGGCCTAACATTTAGACAACTGAGGTCCACTAGGTTCTTTTTGGCTGTAGACGGAACTTCAAAATTTTGGACTACCGCAACTGTCATATCTGCAACTCTCTCTTTTAGGAAAATCACCTGAGCTGAGAAGTCTTCCAAATGAGTTGGCCCAAGAATTGCTTTTGTGCCCTTACCGTTCTTCAGCACTTTTATGTCGGCTTCAAAATTTGACGACGATTTAGCACGAGGGAATTTTAAAAATGGCTTTTTGGCAAAAAAAAAATTTGATAAATGGGCTTTTTTTTTTGCATAAAAAAACTAGCTTTTTGGGCACCAAAACAGTTTCAGTTTTTTTTTTTCCCACCATACTTAGGTTCCTCTTTTCGATATAGTCATTTTTCTCTTTTTTGTGAAAAAAAACTGAGTCAGTTTCGGTGCTTAGAAAAGTCCCTTTTTTGGTCCCAAAAAAAGAGGCCATTTCTTTAATTGGAAATTTTTTTTGGTCTTTTTTTCAAATTAACCCATTTAAGCACCATCAGGGGGGCAGAAAAACAACTCTTAGAGTGGTATCTTGGTCTGACTCTGCCCCATCTCCATAAATTGACAAATGGAAAGAAGAAAGTGACCTTCGGCTGCTCTCTTCGCCCGACGAATCCTCTCCAAGCTGATGAGTTACAAATTCCCCGTCGGAGACATCAATCAACCCGTCGAGCTCAACATCCCTGGTACAAGCTTGAGCAAAAAGTCACTGCAGCGCTGGGAGCTTCGTATGGGCCCTTTTAGTTCTAACATAGCACCTCCCAAATCGATAGACTGGGGACATGTCAGCCTCTCCCTGGCATCCTAAAGAACCGACCCCTTCTTTTTTTAAGAAAAGTTTGGATTAAAATGATTAGCCCACTTAGAGATTGTGGCTTTGATGAACCTGCCACTATTTTAAGGATCCATCTGGGGCCCAAAGAAGCTTTAATCCCACCAAAAGACCCACTAAAAATTGGGCCAGCTGATTCACTAGCAGCATAGTTAGGCCCATTACCGACTGGCCCAAGATCAGAAATTACCTGCCCCATATCAACGTGCATGTGATTGACCTCTTCACACTAGCCCTATAATTCCTTTTATTCCCTGCCAAATCCACAAAGGAAAAAAAGTTGCGAGCCACTTCATCAGAGAATGGGGCTTGTAGCTCCTTTGCTGCTTTTTGAGGCACCACAGTATGGGTGACACTATTTTCTAGGCAAGTTTCCTCCACGTGCTCTCTAGAGAATGACGGAGCCCTATAGTTTTTGGAATTGGCTGCAACTGATTCAGTCTCCTTACAGCTGATTGGTTACCCGCTGAGCTGTAAGTCGGTGTAACCTCCACGTTGCACTTTCTGACAGTCTCATACCATCTGAAACTACGACTATTGCCAGCAGCCATGGAGCAATCATGCCGTTCTAATAGGGAAGAAAACCTGACTTTCCTTGGATGGCCACCGATGGAAATTTCCAGACATTCTGATATGAAACCATCTTCACCGGCCCTCAACCTTAAACGTGCATGAGCGATAAAGTCCATATTAGCCGTGACGTCGTCGACTTCTAAGAGCCTGCCGCATTTAGAACCTATGGTCTTGAAAGTGTGGAGGCTCCACAAGTTAAGTGGCAAGCCTCCAACCCCGACCCAAGAGTTCCTGCATAGAATCTTAATATCTTTCCAATGATCTTCAGGTTTCCAGTGCGATACGATAACCGTTGCTGCTCCCCCTAACTATACTCCTCCCCATGAACCTGTTTCATCTCTTTCTTTGCTATTCAAAGTCCAGAGGATGGCCCTTTTGGCTTGGAATGGGCTAAGTTCCATGCTTCTTCTCAGCTTCCTGCTTACACCGATTTGAATACTCTCCCAGGAATCATCTGATCTTGGTCTTGTAACTGTGGTGGCTAGAGTCCAGTTTCTCACATACTTGTCCAGTTTCTTCACCTCTGCTGGCTTTAAATCGTTATCTCCCTTCTTTACTTCGTCAAACTTACCGTAACTTGTTCTGACAAACCCTTCACTGGGACCTTTGTTGAAGAAGCTTTCCATACAGCACTGAAAGTTCTCCTAGCCGCTATGCCCAAATTCCCCAGGAATGATGATGCTTCTTATTGCCCCGTTCTGAACCTTAGAGATCTTCAAAAACAGCCCCACTTGATTCTTGTTGCTTTCTACGATCAACCTGAGGTTTTAACCCCTGACAAAGCGTTTGAAACCCCCTTCTTTTCCACAAATTAGCACTTCTTTTATAACGTTACGTAACCAGACAGCACCACCCACATCCACTTCAATAGAAAAACTTCTATACCTGTTCCTTTTAGTTATACTAATGACACTGCCGCAATCACTCGGTTTAAGATGAAAACAGCCCTATTTGAGAATTTTTGGAAAAAATTTAAAAATACTCTCAGCGTAATTCCTAAAAAATTCTTATTTTTTAAAACAAAACTATTTTTAATTATTTTAAAAACACTACCAAATAGATTCTTTGTGTTTATTTTTAAAATTTACATTGTAATCGAAATGCTTATCATACCTCACGATTCAAGCTACTGCTTTAAGGCTCGGTCAAGGATCAGAACCATTTATCTAGCTTAATTGGCAGAACTAAACAGCTGAAAAATTAAATCCAGATGATGACATTCCTAGTATCATTTCATTTGGGCCTTCTTGAATGATAGTATTCTGCTTCAGTAATGTATATCTCCATCCTATTATAGACTTCTTTTTTCCATTTTTTTGATATGAAAAACGTGATTTTAATTGACTTTTGAGTTTCTTGTTGTTTCTTACTACTTGTGTACATTAACATTTAACTGTGAAGTTCTTAGTGTAATAAAATTTTATCTTATATGTTTAATATTTCTCAGACATCGTATATTCAAGTTAAAGGAAAATTTATTGTAGAAGAATTTCAATATATACCACAGAAGAACTACTTATTCGAACGACTATTATTGGAGAAGCCTTGAGCTGAACTGTTAAAAGCATGAGCAAATGAGCAAAGGGCAGTAATAGAAACAAAAGGAATCAAGGTTTCTAGATAAATTTTTTTGCCAACTGATAAAGAAGGTTTGTTTCTTCTTGCTTGTCCAGATGTTAGGTTTTCAATATCGTTAAAGTCAGCATTTTTATGATTTCTTTGATGACATTGAAACAAAAAGTTATAGCTATTTATAAAAATTCTCTAGGATGAATTTATAGAATTCTTTAATTGATTAATAATAGTTATTGCAACTTATATATGTGGTCCTTTTGCTAACTCTAATATTCTCTAGGATGAATTTATAAATATTTTTGGACTGAAGTCTAATCTATACCAAGTTGACCTCTAACAAATAGTTTTTGCGACACATAGGGCATGCATTTCGATGCTACACTAATATATTTATGTTAAATATATTTATTTGAAAATATGGATGTCATTTTTACAAAAAGAGTTTTTTTTATTTGTTTCAATATATATTACAGAATAATATAAGTGTGAAAGATATACAAATTATTTATTTTAATAAATAGGATAATAGGATAATACAAGCGTTGCATGCATTTTGATGCAACTATATATATATATATATATATATATTATTTGAAAATATGGATATCATGTTTACAAAAGGAGTTTTTTTAATTGTTCAAATAAATATTATGTAATAATACAAGTGTAAAAGATATAAAAATTATTTATTTTAATTAATAGGATAGATTTGTATTTTATTTGTTAATTTAAATTGGATGCTAATAATTTAGTACATGAATTTTAATTGGAAGAAAATTGCACGATTAATTGAGTGATGACATGCGGTAGACCGCTGATTGTTTTTAAGTGAATATGAGGCTGAGTTTGATTCAAGCTCCACTGTAGGTTTATTGTATTAGATACTCGTGGAGAACACTACACGCCTATTTTGGAGTGTTATACTCTTAGATCCTTCTTGGACTTCCGTTTATGTTTTCTATGCTCTTCCCTTCAAAGCTAGGAGAGCCATGACCAATTCAGGAAAGATTGAAAGGAGAACTGAGAAATCAAAGAGATAGCAACTGATGCCAGTTTACTTAAGGAGAAGAGAATAACAAGGAAGATTATCGATTAGGAACATAATCATCTAGAGTTGTTTCTGCATTCGTTTTGTTTTTTTTTAATTATTATTATTATGAAGGAAAATCATTTTCTATAACAAACCGTAAAATGGAAAATATGTGTTTGGTTCTAAAAGAAAACTAATGAGCTATGTCTTTAAAAGCATAGCAGTTACTAGAGTTTATTTGTGATCTATCGAGTTTACCGGTTCACACTTCCACTTGCACACATGCAATAAATTTCAGTCATAGCTTATGTCGCAGTGGAGCTAACATCGTTTTATCTTGGTTATTAACGCCATTTGGTAAGTATGTTTAAAACCCTTTAAGGCAGTTTATACAGTAGATATGGTTTAAACTAATGTATGGTAAAATAATAACTGAGGATAGTTTAAACTTAGAAGCGGTTTTAAATTAGTCAAAACCTTTAAAATCTCTAAAATCCAAACTTTGTCCCTCTTCAAATTTACACGGTTTGAACCATTTTCTACAGTAAAACTATTTTCATTCGCGTTTTTCTTTCATAATCCATAGTTTTTAAACACTAGTTCATGTTCTAAACTTGATGTGATGTTTTATTCTCGTTTTAGACATTTACAATCCAAAACATCAATTCAAAACCACCGTTTAAACCATACAGTTCAGAACCTACAGCTTAAACCATAAAGTTCTAAATCACCCCATTCTGAACTCGCGCACCTAACAAACCATAGTCTCTTATGAGCTCAATGACACTTTTGTTTATGAACGTATGTTTGGTGTATGGGTTTAGAGTGGTTCAAAACCATTAAGGCGGTTTAAACTAACGTTTGGTAAAGTAATAATTGAGGCTAGTTTAAACCATGGAGCCAGTTTTAAGACAGTAAAAACCACCAAAATTTAAACTTTGCTTCTCTAAGTTTACATGGTTTGAACAATTTTCTAGAGTAAAAATCATTCTCATTCTCTTTTTTCTTTCATAAACTATAATTTTTCAAATACTAATTCTCGTTTTAAACTTAATGTGATGTTTTATTCTCGTTTTAAACCTTTACGTTATAAATAATAGTTCAAAACTATTTACATTCCAAACACTAATTCAAAATTACAGTTCAAACCACAAGTTTAAAAATCTACAGTTTAAACCATAAAGTTTTAAATCATACTGTTCCAAAACTCGCTCACCAAACAAGCCATTAATTATTGTTGATTAGTCCCTTGCATACCATAATTGACCTATCTTTTTTTTGGCAGGTACCTCACAATAAAATTGACAATAAATTTCTAAAATTCAACAAAAAATAATCATGTGCCTACGAGGTAACAACTTTAAATTTTACAAAATAGTTATATTATATGCAACGTGTTTTCTTTGCACGTATTATAACTATTCATATAACTATGATACTATAATGATATATTGGTCTCTATTAAATTTCAAACATCCTTTATCAACATTATCGTCTAGGACTTATATGGTCAAAAAATAAATTTTTAGGAAATAATATGTTAAAATGAAAAATTTAAGGGCTGTTTGGTATTGTTTTTTAAAATAGGTGAAAATATTTTTGTTTTAAAAAATAAAATTTTTTAAAAATTAAGCTGAGAGTATTTTTAAAATTTTTATCTAAAAAAAATACGAAAATATTTTTAAAAATTTTAAGGGAAAAAAAAAAACAAAAAAAAAAAAACAAGCCTTACATAATGATCAGTTGTTTTCTCTAGCAAACGGGGCCCACACACAATCACATGACAATTTTAGCGAATTTTCTTTTTCTAAGCACAAGAATTTTAAAGAAGAGAAAACATGGTTGAGCTTCATGGTAGAAAACAGTTATTCTCTAACTATCCAATGGTTGAGTGCAAGGTTTAAATCAATATGAAAAAAATGATGGACTATCAAATTAATTAAAACCTGCTAGATATGATTCTATATCCAATTATAATTTACAAAATTTATTAAAAAAACTCAAAAAATTATTCTTTTGCATCAAAAAAGACCAGCTCAACAATCCGGCAAACCGCTCATCATTGATCCAAAACAATTTTAAAAAATAAACTCAATTTTTTTTTCTCTAAAAGAAAAAAAAAAAAAAACCAGATCAATAACAGATCAAAGCTCTCATCACTAACCCAAACAATTTTGCAAAACTTGTTAATTTGTTCAACCTTGTTTGCTAGCTTATAATCAAATCAAATCCCTCTTCCAATCCCATTTCCTTAATAGTCGCAAGCTACATATTTCTTGTTCCTTTTGAGTATTTGGAGTCAAGGTTCAAGTTTTAAGCGAGACCCAATTCAACATCTCGTTATCGAGCTGGGTTTTTGTATTCACCGCTTGAAAATAGGTTCTCTATTTTCGGTTGGTTTCAATGTAAAATGGGTTTTGGATTTAAGCTGTGTGTTTGACAGAACTTGATTGTTTGTGAGGAAAAGAAAGCAAAAATTAACCAAAAAAGACAAATAAATCTGATTCTTCTTCTCCCCCCTCATTACTGCCCCAACCCTCTTCACAACCGTTGTGATTGACCGGAAAGCTTTCAAATAAGTACAGTTTTGATTCTTCATTGATGTGGTGTGGACCCCCGTAAAATTTTATACAGTTAACGGTTACGACTTTGATGGGATACAACTAGTGTAAAAAAGAGAAATGTGATCAGGTGTGGTTGGTATTATTCTAGTTTATATAAAAACCACAATCTTGAGACATATACTCTGAATTGGATGGTCAACATTCGCATTCTACTAATGGGGATAAAAAAGGGCCCCACCACAGTTATTTCCTGGTGGGAAAACCACCTTCATACAAAAAGGTCGTGGCTCAAGGGCTCAGCGGACAGGATTCCCAAATAGCCAAAAAGGACAATAATAGAGTGTTTAGCTACCGATAAAAAATATTGATAGAACCGTAATTATTGTCGTATGTGAGAGCTTTAAATTATAGTAATTTTTTTCTTTTTATTTTAACATATGAAAATTTTATACTATTTATAACTGAATTTGTGATTCACACCATTTTTAACCAAACACCCTTTTTAAGTATTTTTTAGGTGATTGTATCCCCCAACTTTTCATTAAATATAGGGTTAATGAAAGAATTGGTCCAATTATATTTATTGAATTAAAATGTGACTCTAATTTACAAAAATTCTTCAAATGTCTCATAATGATATCATTAAAATTATTTATATGTAATTATATAGTATAATATGTAATATCATTAAGATAATTACTATATCATTAATGATATTTTTTAGATATTTTAAATATTGTGTTAAATTTTAATTTTACAAGAATAATTTAGACATATATTGTAATTTTTTCTTAAATTTAAGCCCTTAAATGCAAAATCTCCATATTTTCAAATAAAAAAAAAGGAGAATTATTTTATTTTATTTTATTTTTTCATAGAGGTGCGCAGAATCATTTCGCATGTGCTATTTTCTGCCTGATTTCTCTGCGTCGAGACCACGCTTTCAGAGAATTTTCTTGGTAAAGAACGAGAAAGAGAAGACGAAGGTCCGAAAATGGCGGACGATGTTTTGTATTTCGAGCTCAACACTGGCGCCAAGATGCCTTCGGTTGGGTTAGGGACATGGCAGTCAAGCCCTGGTTTGGTCGCCGACGCCGTCACTTCCGCCATTAAGGTATTTTTCTTCTTTGTTCTC
>CAMOHE010056325.1:2832-13193 GCA_946598075.1 Artocarpus hirsutus | reverse complement strand
TCTCTAAATTTTGAAACAAATTTTGTTTTCAAGCTTCGGGTTAGGAGATTGAAGGCTCGGGAACAAGATTCAACAACAAAAACAACGTTTTCAAGCTTCGATTTAAGGTTAGTTTTCAAAATTTCAAAACTTTTTATATTTTTCAAATTTTCTTCTATTTTGAAATTTAAGAGTTTCTAAGTCTAGAGAAGCTTCGATCTAAGTTAGATGGACTTAGATTAGCTAGAATGTAAACTCAGTTTCACCAAAAACAGATTAGAATCAAGATTTTTCATTTTTCCTCTATTTTCTCTATTTTCGGGTTTTTGTAAAAATCTTGTTTAAAACTTATTTTAATTCATTAAAAAGTGTTCTATTATGATTTTCTATTGTTTATGATGATTATCCATGCCTAGGAATTGAGAAAACAGGTTAGATTTAAAGATTTGAAATTCGGAATGTCGAGATCCGTGCGTGGAAATTTCTGAAATTTTTCCAGATCGGCAGGCCGAACTTCGTGTTCGGTAGGCCGGATTCAAAGGATCGGTAGGCCGGATTCATTCGACCGGCAGGCCGAACCTGGGAATGTTCGGTCGACCGGACTTGGACTTCCGGCAGGCCGAACTGTGCAGTTTGGCAGGCTGAACCAGGGGAACCGGCAGGCCGACCGAGCAAGGGGAAAATTTTGTGATTTTCACCCGTTTTAACTGTTTTGAATCCTGATTTAAATATCAACTTTATATAATGATTTTATAAACCTAAATGGCACACTAGGACACTATGAGATGATTTATTATCATAGGATACCTCGGGTTAGATGCTAATGGGCTAAGTTACTATGCATTTAGGATTTGTGTGTGGATCCGCGGAGCTAATGTATAGCGGGCCGAAATTTTGGTGTGGGACACCGGTACGAGTATTGAGGTAGGACTTCTACCCCTTTCTTTGGTAGCCGATTTTAAAATGCTTTGGCCTAAAAAGGATTTCTATAAAAATGTATTCAAATGGCTTGTCGATAAAGGATTTTATTATCTGTTTTCTGAAACAGTAAATTGAAATGGATTTTATAATAAACTTCATAATGAATATGAATGATTATATCTGGTAAAGAAGAGATTTTATGAATCAGAGAGATATATATGTATATATATTTTAGGGCATGATGCCATATCAGAGATCAGGTTGTGTAGTGAACAACTTTGGGGGCAGGTCCCGAAACCCAGCTGGGCCACTACGGTGGTAAGTTATGTATGGTTTGCCCAAAAAAGAAAAAATGGTATTCTTTCTGGTTGATTTATTTGAATTATTTTGGAAGATTATATTTTATTGAATTTCTTATTTAATTATCTATTTGTTGATGGTTCCAGTTCGTTTCTACATGTTTATCTGATTTTAAGAAATTTCTTTTAAAGTTGAATAATTTCTAAATGTAGTCCTACTGAGCCTTTCGCTCACATTTTATCTGTTTTAAAATCTTAACCCTAGGTGGATATCAGCATAGGATTGGAGAAGAGTCCGCCGACCGGACTTACGATCAGTGAAAAAATTTGGTAGGTTAAATTACAATTCAAGGCATGTAAGATTTTAACTTCTCTTTTATTTTGGACTGTGGTTGTATCATAATATTGTCAGTATCATATGTGTGTGCACAATATGTAGACCAGTGGGACTCATACGCTTTCCATCCCATATTTAATTATTTTAATGTTATTTCTATTTGTTTAATTATTATGATGATTTATTTTATTCCTTTAACTTATTCTATTCAAACGATTTTTAAATTATCACATTTTTACTTATAAATTTGATTCCAAAACCTTGTTTTTAACTAAATCTTCATCTTAATTAACTTAATTAAACCACTACGTCACCTCCCGTACTTCGGGGCGTGACATATTCTCTTAGGGATATCTACAACTATTCCTTTAATACTTATGGTTTGACTACAGATGACCTTAAACAAAAACACCTAAAATAATACCTAAAGCTCTAGTACCTTCAACACGAACTTATGTGGCAACCCAATTTAAATGGGTGAAGAAGGGTCAGCTCAACTTAATTTCCTTTTTTTGCCCAAATAATGGTGGAACCCACCATCAAAGAGGCATAAAAGCAAGCAGTAGGGGAGATTTCTACATGGTGGGACCCATGTCGTATCGGCTTCTATTGAATTGCTTCTCACCCAAAACAGATGGAGTGGCCAATCACGTTAGGTTATCCGATACGGCTATACCAAAGTAGCAATAGGTTCTTAACCAACCGAACTTAATCCAACGCCTTATAAACATGTGACCTACGGGTGGAGCAAAAGAACAGTTGTGGAAAAAAAAGCCTCCTATCAGAGAAATTGTCAATTTTATAAGAACAAGCATCAATGCCTTTTAAATTTACGTGACTAAAGCAATTTCTTAAAGATGACTTCTATGGCAGAATATTCCTACTGGCATTGATGACCCATCAAAATCACGTAAAAACCAAATAGTATGCAAATTTGATCGAATATGACAAAGATCCAACTGCTCATAACAGAGCGTTATTTGAGGCATTTTTATGCCATACAAAATTCCTTCAAGAAACTCTTTTTGGAAGTGCTTTCAATCAGCCCTTAAAAACTGCAAAGACCAAGGATTCATTTTTGGTAACCGGTTCGAATTGGTGTGATTTTAAAGTTTTTAGTTGGAACTAGTAATTTTAAACCTCTGTCATTTGAATGGTGGTTTTAAATTGACATTAAAAATGTAAAGGTCTAAACAGAAAGTAAAACATAACATGAGATAACACTTAGGAGAATTGTGAGGAAACAAAAACTGTACCATGCCAAATTGTGAGATCCTACAATTAGGCTTTTCTCCTTGGTGGGAATGACAAAAAAAACACCAACAGCTCCACCGATTGCTTATTAGATCAAAATGGAACAAATGTCAAAGTAAGAAAACACCTTCCAGAAGCTTGAACGAAATTGTATGTGCAGCCCTCAAAGTAAAAAGTTACTACAATGTAAAGCTCCTACATGGTATAATGTTTTGATCTACAACCATAGTTCTAACTACACTTACCAAACACCCTATATGTTGAGTAGGAGGATGTGCCCTGCATAATTTGAAACTTTTTAAGTTTTTACTCTTAATTTTTAAAGTGTATTTGGCAATCTTAGTTTCAATCAAAACTTTTGGTTGCTATAGTGTATAGCTTTCATATTACAATGTTAAGAAAAAATAAACTACAATATAAGACTCTCACATGCTACAGTGTTTTTATCAAAAATTGGTTCTAACTATTAGTTTTAACCATACTTTTCAAACGCCCTGTTAATAAATATTTTAGCTAAGACCTTATTTTGAAAGAACAAAAAAAATAATTGTGCCTTCACTATGCAATTGAGGCATCTTGTAGTTAATTCAGTATGTTCACGTTCAAGCAAAAAAGCTTCCGACGCCATTGGCCCTCAAACCAACCATCAACTCGTCTTACCATAACCTCAAATGGAAAATCATTCAAGCAAAAATGTTTATGGCACCAATAGGACAGAGGAAGGGGATAAAGAAATATTTTTAAGTTTATAAAGAGGTTTTTTTATTCTGACATGGCAGAAATTCGTATTGAACATAAATATGAAAAAAAAAAAAACCAGAATGAATACAACCCACAAAATTGTTGCATAAGTTTCAAGGTATACACAGTACTTGGTAATAGAAAGCCACGAAAAAGAAGAAACCGACCCAACACTAAATCCACATCTAACATCCAATTAACAAGATTTCCTACTTACTTCTTGGGCAATTGCTTGTGTTCCTCCCTGTCAGGTTGGGTGGTGTTATTCTCTTTTGGAATTGGCTGGATTCTCACATAGGGTTTTCTAGTCAGGGTCTCTCCTCTCAGCGCGGCAACATAACGATCATTTGTGTCCTCTTTCCGCTGCAGCTCGCCAAGGAACTCTGCCAGCCTCTCTCGATTTACTTGCCCCATCATCTGATATTTGCATAAAATGCGTTAAACAATCAATCTGTGCTCTCTCTTCGAATGCTTTCAACAAACAAAGCTCATAAAAATTCTAGTTATTACAATCACTATGTATGTGGTACTACTTTAAACAGATCGCATTCAGAGTGGGGCCCAGTTCTTTTACTCTTTTTTATTAGTTCTCTTTTGCTGAAGCATGTGTGTGGTGATGAAAAGCAGTACTCATCAAACATCTTTCACCCCAAAATATACAACTATTCTATACAATTATATGCAAATGCAGATTAACACCTTTCTAGAGAGTCTTCTGGCCAGGCCTTTCTTTCAAATAGCAAGGAAAATACACAAACAGACGCACTCAGACTCAGACTCAGACTCAGAAGTCAGAAGTCAGAACCAAAACACAAACACATTTTAGAATATGCCAACAGGACTAGAGTATCAAATTTAGACTCTAATCTTAGAGAATGAATCACCAATACAATGTTATAGCCATACTTAACCCCAAAATTTGCTACATCCTATATTTGTGCAAAAGTTAGTCGCCAAATATATGCTTATTACAACATTAACACTTCTTAATATAGTTTTTTTTTTTTTTTTAAAGTAACATTTTGCATTGGACTAATAGTTGCAAGAACTTACAGGTTGAATGCAACAATTGAAATTTCTTATTTTGCACCGACCAAGAACAAATTAAATCGTGGATTTAGTTTTGTTTGTGAGATTACTTACGAAATTTAAAAAAAAAAAAAAAAATTTGAGATGGATGACAAAATGAAATGGGAGATATAGGAAGCGTACGAGGGTTTCGGGACGGGCTTTTTGGCGGAGTTGGGCCTCAAGATGATCGTTGCGGGAGGAAGTGAATTGCATGACGCAGTAGCCGATGACGCCTGGAACGACGCCGCAGACGGTGGCGAATGCAAGAAAGAAGGGCTTCGACTCTCTGCTCTTCCTCACTATCCATCTCCATGTCTCGCTCTTCTCCCAGAGTATCGACATCCTCTCTCTCTCCTCTCCCTCATTTCCAGACAGTTCAGAATCAAATCACAGCTTTATGAGTCCAGCTTCTATTTGGGCTTTAAATCCACATACTTGTTCTGGGCTTGGCCCATCCTTTTTTAACAATCTAATAGGGCTGATGGAGAAATGGTAGCATGTAGCATCTTTTTTAACCGTACAAATCACATTTTGAAATAATGAAAAAAATTAACATATCCTAATATTTTAATGTTTTTTACGCTTTCTATCTTTCCTTTTTCATCTAAAATTCTTCCTAATCTCCCACTTTCTCATCCCTTCCTCTTTGAGATTCTCTCTCCCCCTCTCGTTGTGTTGACGTCGTGGGTGTAGATCAAGAGAAACGGTGGCAACGAAGATGCCATCTTTGTCTCTCGTCCTCCTCTGATGACGACGTTAGCCGAGGCTGCATCATCTTTGAACGGCTATGGATGTTGTGTGACAATGATAGACCCAAACAGCCATGAATGCCGCCTTTCTAGGCTTGGCTAGAGACGTCACCGCTTTTGATTATTAAATTAAAATATGACTACGAGTATATATTCAATATATGTTTTAAAATGATATCATTAAAATAATTACTTTGTAAATATATAGTATAAAATATTATATAATAACTGTATCACTAAAGATCTTTTAAAATATTCTAAATATTATGATGAATTTCATCTTTATAACAATAATTTTGTCATGTATTATAATTTTTTTTTAATTTAATAAGAAAGACAAAATCTCTTACATTAAATGTTTTTTTTTGGGTAATTTTTTTAAACATTATGTTTAAAAGCTAACTCCATTACGACATGACTTAAATATATAATATGTATGATAATGGGGCATGAACTTTTTAAGTGTGGCACGCATAAACTTATTTTTTAAAATTGTGACATAAATGTAGTTTTCTTCTTTTTTTTTTTTTTTTTTTTTGTTGGTCCATTTGGTTTTTTAATTCACTTGCTTAAATGACAGTTACCCAGATCAGATTCTTACTCTCTTGTCTATTTATCTGCCCCTATCTTTTCCATCCTCCTCCCCCCTTCTCTCGTCTGTTGCACCCTCTCGTCTCCCTCAGCGGCACCCTCTCTCTCCAATCAAGAGGACCGGCGTTCAATGACCTCATTTGCTTATCAAAGATATCGCGCTACATATCTATGCTATAAGTGACAATGACTCTCTTCGATCTTTATCTCTCTTTCTCTCCCTCCTTTCTCCCTCTGCTGATCTACCACAGCTGGGCAATCTACAGCCCTTGGAGATCGCGCGAAATAGCGACTGATATAAATGATTCTCAGACTTCGATTAAGATGGTCAATATCTCTTTTGTTCCATATTTGGAATCGATCTTTAGCTTTGTCAGTTCATATAATTACCTTTCTTTAATTCACACGATGAATGCTAACATTTATTTGTTTGTTGCTTATTTCTCCTTTTGTTATATGCTTTTGGAGCACACTTTAATGGCTAGGATTTGGGGAGAATTTTGAGGGAAAATTCCCTTAAGAAATCTGATTTTTGAGAAAAATTAGACAAAATTCTATCAATCCCATAAAAAAGGAAAAATGATGGAAAATGAAGGAAGAATGACCAAATGAATGGTACAAAGTTTATCATAAATTCTCTAAGGGTTTTTAGTGATCTTAAGACCTAGATCAAAAAATCCTACATCATAAATATTGAGGGGATTAAATTGCTAAATTGCAACTTATAATTAGTTTAGAAATTATTTATTTAGTAGAAGTAAGTAAGGAAACTTATTAACAAATGTTAATTATTTTGAGATAAATAATATATAGAGGGGATTGAATAAGTAACTTTCCAAATAAATATGTAAGGAGACTGTAAAAATACATATTTCTTAATGCTAAATATCATCATTTTGTATTCATATTTCTCGTTAAACACTTTAATTATAGCATTTGTGTTATAAATAATATTTGAGTGTGTTTGTATGAAAATATATTTTTAGTGTGTTTTTATGTTTAAGAATATTTTTAGTAATTTTTAAAATCACTTTTGTGTTTAATAATTAATTAGTTTGAAAATAATTAAAACTATAAAAATATTTTTGTGTAATTTTATTTTTAGTCTTAAAGTATGTAGAAATAATTTTTTAGTTTTTAAATATATTTTATAATATTTCTAATAATTTCTAAAAATATTTTGAGTCTTAAGTAATATATCTGTTAAGGTTTGTTAATTTTAGAAGTTTTTATTTAATTTTAGTGTGTTTTGTGTATTTTATTGTAAAAATTAATTTTGTAAAATGATTAATTTCATTTGTTTAATTTATTTTAGATTTGAAATTTCCAAGAAAAATGAAGCAAAATGGTGTGAAAATAAGCAAAAACAAACCTTAAATGCATGGAAAATAAAAAATGAAATTAAAATTCAAAAGAATGCCATGTGGCGTGTCCATAGCCATCCGATCAAGTTGCCTAGATGATTTCAACCATTCGCATGTCCTGATAGGTCTTAGAGTCTAGCATCGTATTCGCTGTAATTGTCTCATGTGCAACCGGTCAACCAGAGATTGGCGGCCATTAGATCTGCTTGGCTCGTCTCATCCAACGACCATCTTCTCTCCTTACGGTCCCAGTGTTCTTTGTGTTTCCAAGCCATCAGATGTAGTCAAGTCTGCACGATCCACGACTATTGTTTGTTCATCTCTTATAGGCGCCACACTAGATCAAATGGTAAAATCTAGAAACTCCAAACCTGTTTTAGGCATAGAAAAAAAAAACTATAAAATCATATTTTAATCTAATTCAAAGAGAAAATGAGGCTGTAGTTTTTAATCAAAAAATTATAGAGAAATCCAAAATTTCCCGTCGTACTTATTTGTAATATAAAAATATCCAAATAAAATAATAAAAAAATAAAATGAATAAAAATGTAAAAAAATCATGTAAATTTTCTCATTCTTTTCTTATAAATACCCATTCTCTTAGCCCTTCATTCTCACCTCTCTTCTGCATAATTTGGAGTTGTTTCTTTTTTTTCTCTCTTCTTAGGTTAGTTTTCTATCTAATTTAGTTTTATGTTTTTGTAAAATATTTCTAGTTTTTATTCTAAAATAGTTATGTTAATACTATGTGTGTTTTTACTTTAGTTATGTCTTTCTAATTTGCTTTTCAGCTAGAGAAAGGGAGAAAATTTTGACAATATTAATTTAAATATTTTTAGTTTTTCAAAGTTTTCTAAGTAGTTATAATGTCAAAATCATTTTTAGAAAACTTATTATTTTTATGTTAACTTAGCTAAAACTCTTGCAGAATTAAGTTTTGATTTTTTTTAGACATAGGCTAGCACGTGTAATGCTTAGAAACACTTTGATTATTTGTAAACAGAGAATGATAGAGTAAATGCTTAAATCTAATTTTGTTAGTAATTTTAGTTAGTTAATTTTAAAATCATGTTTAATTGTTAAAATGAGTTTTTGATGCATTATGGGCATGAATTAGCACATTAAATCTTTTTTAACTCTTGATTTATTGTAGACAAAAGATATCATATTACATGCTTATACCATTTTAGTAAATAATGTAGAAAAAATAAAACAAGTTTAAGTTAATTGCCAAAACAGAACCTTTAATCATAAACATTGTTATAATCATTGTTTTTTCTAAATCAAATTGCACTTATTAAAGTTCTATCTTCCATTTAAATTAAATCGCATTTTTTATTGTTAAAATTCCAAAAATCACAAAAAAAATCCAAAAATAGAAAAATTAAAAAATGTGTATATATTGTAAATAAATTATAAATAACTAACTTTAATCCTAAAATTCTTTAACTAATAAATAAAAATAATATATTTAATATATTGAATCTTTGCAATACCTTTTCCTTATAGGATTACCTAGGATTCACCGAGTATTGTTACTTGGACAACATTATATTTTGAGGTTGTGATGGACTTACAATTTTAGAACCAAACAAGTTTTTGCCGTCGTTGCCTTGGAACAGACAAACATAAGGACAACATATTAGCATCTTATATATATGGTTAGATAAACCGCCTTATTATTATATATATTTATATTTCTACAATTTATTTTTCTATTTATATCACATACTACCTTACTCGTTGGAGCAACGATCCTTCTTGTGATAGTTTTATTTTTGCACTTTTTTTGTATTTTAATTTTTTTCTAACTTTTTAACATCTAACTTTTATATTTCCAGCATTGTTAACTTTCTAAGTATCTAATCTAATTTCTAACTTTTACTTTTATGTACTTTTATTTTTTTATCTTAAAGGGATAGTTGTACCATCGATCCTGTTAATATTTTTGTTGTTAATTTTTTTTTTGTTTTATAGGTGCTAAAAATAGCAAAATAAAAAGAAGCAAAAACCAAAAATAAGTTACTGTTCACAATGTTTGCATGTTAGCATCAAGTTACTATTCATATAGACTAAATTTTTATTTCTTTTTCTTTTCATAATTATCTTAGTTTTGCATGCATGTTTGGTTTGGTACATCAAAATCTTATCGTTTAATTATGAAAAAGTATAGAACTTGTTGTACCATCTATTTCATCTATTGCATCTTCACATTTAAATAAAATGGATGATGATAAACATGTTAATAATTATAACATGGTTAGTCAACAAATCATCAATCTTGTTGCTTGTTCAATGTGTGAATATTTGCAACCACCTCATGAATCCGCTTCATCTTGTCTTGTTTTTCCTTTTAATGCTTATAACTTTAGGTTTAAGCTAGGCATGATTAATTTGCTTCCAATTTTTCATGGTTTAGAATCTGATAATCCATACTTGCATCTTAGAGAGTTTGAAGACATTTGTGCTATGTTCACTAATCAAAATGTTTCAAATGAAGTTGTTGTTAGACATGTATGCCCTAAGGAGTAAAAATGTAATGAGTTTTTGAAGATATTTTTATCAATAAAGAATTTATTTATTATTTATATACCAAATCTTGTCCTCTTTACGTTCATATTTGTTGAATGTATGATAAGCAAACAATAGTCTGAGACTATCGGTCTAAACCTTTAAGAATTGGGCATATGATGGACAGATTATGCAAAAGACACGACTCTTAAGGTGACGGTCTAAATCATAAGATTCGCAATCGAGGGAATAAAGTTGGGCACTTTATTCATGTAAAGATTGTTATGTTGTCTATATCCCTATTGGGAGATGGTTTGTCTTGACCATCAGAGGTGGACTCCGTGAATAGAAACATTGGCACATTGTCATAGGTGACGATGTGTTGGATCGGGACATAAAGTGAATTGATTTGGATTAATAATTCTGTCTTGGCAAATCGATTCACTTTAGACAATCATTTGTATTGCATCTTAATCCTGAGATGACTGGTGGGCCCATTGTCTTGACTTGTGTCTTTTGATGTGTCAAAGGGTGACACCCACAT
>CAMOHE010056324.1:42422-96208 GCA_946598075.1 Artocarpus hirsutus | reverse complement strand
AACAAAGTTTTTGAAAAATTTTTGTTTGTCAACGATCCGCCTCTTCCGTTGCGTTTCCTATTTTTTATTCCAACATCTTCATGATCAACAGTCCCATTAGAATGTAATGAGCCTGACGAGCCGCCGCTTTCTTGGGCACCTGGATGAAGAATGTGTGAGAAACCCTGCCCAATTGACTTCCACAGTCGTGTTGGCAGGGAAGACTGTTGATCACCACCACTCATACCAGAGGATGGTTCAATCGGCCTGGCTGAAGCAGGATTGAACTCAGAAAATCTTACAGCACCTAAGAGTTGCTCGGGAAACTCAGCTTCAGTTTGGCTCTTAATAAGAAAAGCTAGACCGACAGTTAATGTTGTGATGTATTCGAATGCCAAATGAACAATTGCACTCGCAACCATGGAAGATCCAATATCCACATCTACTTGTACAAAATTGTATGACACACAAAACTTACAAGAGAGAGCACGCCAATTTGCATATTGCCTGCTTAGCAACTGCTTTTCTAACAATCCAAGGGCAATCAATTTAAGCCTAGAATTCCTAAACCCGTCATCACCTTTCAAAAACTGATCCATCAAAGACCGCTATGGAATAGGATCTGTACTTCCAAAGTATGCTACAGCACTATAATTACCTTTGCTTGGGACTTGCAGATTGAGAGCCCATATGAAAGGCTTGTCACCTGCTGATAACTCGTCTTCTAAGACCTTTCTCACACGGCTATCTAGATTGTTTAACACGTCTCCAATCTTTTTAGAACTTTTAATCCAATCAAATCCAAGGGGCTTCAGAAGGTATTCACTGGCAGGAATTTTAACCTTGGTTGAGAAATACGCTGGCCCTCTAACCATAAACTTTTCTCTAGGTGGAGTTGCCCAACCATTTGGACAGTTTTCTGGATCAAGAAGTGGCACAGCTCCCCCCGACTTCACTCTCTCTATCCATCCAAGATCTTTTTTGCTACCAGTATCGCCCATATAATATCTGCTTTAACAGAGATGTGTCAAATACTCAAGTAAATAAGCATTCAATGAATCAAGTTCAATAGTTATTTTCCTTGATGACGTTCCATTCACTAGATACAATAATACGGTGCTTTTGTAGCGAGACGGGCCTTTTAAACATATTGATAATTAGTCATATATAATAACCGTAGAGCTTAAATATTGAGCATATATGCATTATTCAAAGTTTCGGTTAATTAAAAGGTGGAAAAAGTTGGGAATACTACATTGAAAACGCAAGAATGAACTGATATATTCAAGATCAGAATTTAGTTATCTAGTTTGAAACAGTCACTTCAAAACAGTCCAAACTACGTATTAAGACAATTTCAGAAAGCAGGGTTTCCAATTTCAATCAACAAGAAGTTCCACACTCAAATATCTTTTTTTTCCCTCTCCAAACAATGAAGATAATATTCCTTTGATGCCCTTTGATCTGTTTAGATAGCTTTTATCCCCAGGTGAAGTAGTAAGCTTAGGAGCATGTGTACATACAATTGCAAGATGTCATGTCTATTGTCCAAAAAATTGAAAGTGCAAAAGAAACAATGTCCTCAACAATATCCACGTAAGCTTTTCTTCTCCGTTTATTTTTGTAACGCCCTGAAATTTAATTAAGTAGTTTTAGTATATAAAATGATAGATTAGTGTGCCACGATAAATGTTTTAAACTTAATTTGACTATTTTATAATATTTTTAAATTAAATGTTATTTTTTAATTATTTTAATCATTTTAATTGCTCTTTATTATTTTTATTTGTTATTTTAAATTTTGAAATAAAATAATTTGTCAAATACCAAATACATCCCATTTGAAATCCGTGTGCTGCACACGGTTTTGCTTCACTGGTTTTGCCTTTCCCTTTCTCTATTTAATCTCTCTCTCTCTCTCTTTCCCTCACCCTCACGCTCTCTCTCTCTCTCTCGCCTCTCTCACTGCCTCTATTTCTTTCTCTCCTTCTCTCAAATTTTGATCCAAAATTTAAGCTCAAGCCTAGCCCCTCAGTTGAATTGGGAGCTTGAGAACGTGATTGAGCAATCATAAACTCAATCCAAAGATTAAATCAAGGTAGTTTTCAAAATCTCAAACTTTTTCAAATTTTTCTATTTTCATTGTATTTTGAAATCCAAGCTTGTTTAAACTTAAAAAACCTTTAATCTAAGTTAGTGGAACACAAAACATCTAATATCTAGGTTTGGTTTGACTAAAAATGGATTTAAATCAAGATTTTCTATTTTTCTCTATTTTTCTTATTTTTAGATTTTTTCAATTTTTCTGTGCAAATCTTATTTAAATTAGTTAAAAGTGCTCTACTATGTGTTTTTGTCTTCTATGATTGTTTTGTATGCTTGGGATTTGAGAAAACAGGTGAAAATGAGAATTGGGCTTGGGGAGGCCGAGACTTAATTATGAAAAATTTTAGAATTTTCCTAGTTCGGCAGACTGAACTTCATGTTCGGTAGGCCAAACTCATGCCTTCAACAGACTAAACCCAGACAGTCGGTAGGCTAAACTGTACAGTTCGGTAGGCCAGACCAAGGAGATCGGTAGGCTGACCGAGCTTAGGCAAAATCTGTCGTTTTTCATTCATTTTCACTATTCGATAGAGATTTTAAGCTTGTAGTATGATTTTATAAATACAAATGGCACACTAGGACACCATTGGATAGTTTAGCAATATAAGATATCTTAAGCTAGATACTGATAAACTTAGTTTATATATTTAAGGCTGTTTGTGGTTTCGTGGAGCTAATGTATAACGAATTGAGACTACGGTGTTGAACATCAGCAAGGACATTGAGGTAGGACTTCTACCCCTTTCCTTGTTAGCCTAGTTCTTAAATGATTTTGGCCTTAAAAATGATTTCTTTCAAAATGTTTTCAATGATTGATTGAAAAAGGTTTTTATCAGCTATTTTTATCAATAATAGAATGAGGTGATTTTCATAATAAACAGCATAATAAATGTAAAAGAATACATTTGGTAAAAATGAGATTTTTAATAACTATAAAAATACATAGATGGGCATTATGCCATATTCAGAGATTGGGTCGTATAGCGTGCGACCTTGGGGACGGGTCCCGAAACCTAGTTTGGCCATTTCAGTGGTGATAATTATGATTTTCCCAAAAAGGATAAAAATGTACTTTTTGGATGAACTGTTTTGATAAGACTCATTTAAATGAATTTATTTATTTAATTTTATTTTCTAATTATTTCCTTGAAAGATAGATTTTATATTTAAATTATTTATCTGTTTTAAAGCATAGTCCTATTGAGCCTTTCGCTCCTTTTTTATTTGTTTTTAAAATCTTTCCTCCCTAGGCATAATTCAACTTAAGATTGACAAAGCCGCAAGCCGGACTTGCGAGCAGCAAAAAACTTGAGTAGGTTATTTGTATAGATTAATCAAGGCATGTAATATTTTAATTTCTCTCTCTATTTTGGACTGTGGTTGTAATTCACATATTATCGATACTATATGTGTACACAAGTTGTAGGCCTGGTGGGACCCAACGCGCGTTTCTTTCTTTATTATTTTATCATTTTATTTTATTTCATTTTGTTTTATCTTATTTGTTTAATTATTATAAAAGTTTGCTTAAAATCATCACCTATTTCTTAATTAATTAAATTCTTCAACTTGTAATTAATTAAAATTTTTACTTAATTAACCTGCCACGTTACCTCCCGTATTTCAGGGCGTGATAGAATAGTATCAAAGTCCCAGGTTATGAACGTTGAGAATTATGTATACATAGGTACGACAATGAAATACCATTGACAATCCAATTTTGTTTTTAGAAGTGAGAGAATGACATCTAGACGTCGTTTGACAGTTGACGCTGACCTTGGGAATGATAAGGGCCATGTTTGCTGCATTCTGGTAGATGGCAGTAAGGGCAAGACTGGAGGATTCTAAGGCTAGTCATCAGCATGCGTACTTTAAGGAGTTTGGGCTTGCATCTGTTTTGACCTTCGACAAAAATGGGGACCTGCAAGTGGCCGAATATTGGTTAGATTCAATCGTGAAATACCTGGATGCCCTTGGCATGCTGGCAGAGTATTGTGTGGAGTTTGCAACCTATAAATTTGAAGGTGGTGCGAATACTTGGTGGAAGCAAGCTAAACGCCTGGAGAACAACGGGAACATTAGTTGGGATAGGTTCAAGGAGCTGTTCTACGACCGTTACTTTTTACAAGGATATCGAGACCAAAAGGCTGCTAAATTTTACATATTGCAGTAGGGTTATATGTCCGTTCGGGTGTACGAGGCAAAGTTTAATGAGCTAGCTAGTTTGCTCCATCTGTAGTGGCATCAGAGCGTGAGAAGTGTATTAAGTTCCAAGAAGGGCTTAAAACTTTTATTCGACAGCAGGTGGTTGCCTTACGACTTAAGAATTTTGGTGAGCTTGTGTCGTCAGCTATATCTATGGAAAGTGATTATACACAATACTATGAGGATAAAGCAAGGACGTCAGAGGACCACAAAGGAAAGGCAGGAGCAGCACCGGCAGCCATCCAACTCAAGGAAAGAATCAGCAAGGTAACGTGAATAATAGAAGCAACAGTTCATCTAGCAGCGGGCACAACAATCCCTAGAACTTCCATTGCCACTATTGCCAGTAGTTGGGACATATCAAGAGGAGTGCTCGTCTAAGACTTTAGGCTAAAGAAGGTGCCAGTTGTTAGCCTCAGCCTCAGACTCTACCTCTACCTCAGCAATTCTCTCAACTCTAGTTCCATCAGTTCTCTCCCCAGCAACTGTTGTACTCTGCACAAGGACATTAGCCGCATAACTTCCAGTGCAACACCCCTCAGTATCGAGCATTGAGTATAGCTAGCGTGAAGTCACCTTCATCGCAGTAGTATCGACCGACTAATCTAGGACCTAGTAATGTCAGTAGAGCAAAAGGAAAAGCTCTAGTTCAGGTTCACACCATGACATCAAGGAGTTTGGATGCCCAAACTAGTAACACAGTTGTCGATGATATGATTCTAGTTTCTCAGTCCTTAGCCTATGTTTTATTCGATATGGGTGCCACTCATTCTCTCATTTCAAGCTCTTTTATACATGCCTTGGAGTTAGAGATAGAAGAATTTGATGAGCCTTTAGTTATAGCCTCACCCTTGGGGTGGGTGTGTGTGACTGCATATGTAAAGCTTGTAAAATAAAGATTAGGGGTAAGACTTTGAAGAGTGATTTGATTGTAATCCCCATGAGTTCATATGATGTAATCCTAGGAATGGACTAGTTGTACAAGTACAAAGCAGTTGTAGATTGTCAACTTAGGAGAGTGACCTTAGTGTTTGATAGAGGAATGGCGATCACTTACCAAGGAGGTAATGATCAAATAATGAGTGAGCACCTCAAGAAGACATGTCTCGGAGGATGGAAAAAACTAGCTTGCTTTGCTTTTCTCATAAATCTAGAAGGAAAGTCTAGTACATTGATAAGGAATGCAGCAATTCTAGTAGTTGATGAATTTGAAGATGTTTTCCCTAATGAGTTACTAGGATTACCATTGCATCGAAAGATTGAGTTTGGCATTGAGATACTTTCGGGAATGGCTCTGATTTTCGTAGCACCTTATTGGATGGCACTGATAGAAATGAAAGAATTGAGAAAGCAACTTTAGGAGCTTGTTGACAAAGGATATATCTGGAATAGCACATTGCCGTGGGGAGCGCCAGTTTTGTTTGCTAAGAAGCATGATGGAACCCTTAGGTTGTGCATTGACTATCGGTAGCTAAATCGATTCATTGTGAAGAACAAGTATCCTCTGCCCGAGATTGATGAATTGTTTGATTAGTTGGAAGGCTTGCAGTACTTTTTGAAGATAGATTTACGTTCAAGTACCACCAACTCAGGATTAAGGAAGAGGACAATCCTAAAGTAGCTTTCAAGACCCGGTATGGACATTTTGAGTTTTTGGTGATGCTATTTGGATTAACAAATACTCTGGCAACTTTCATGGACCTAATGAACAGAATATTCAGGCCTTATCTAGATCAGTTCATGATCGTATTCATCGACGATATCTTGGTCTATTCTAAAACTTTGGAGGAGCATGAGCAGCGCCTCAGGATCGTGCTTCAGACTCTGTAAGAGCACCAGTTGTACACCAAGAAAGAAAAGTGTAAGTTTTGGTTGATAGAAGTTAATTTTTTAGGACATTTTGTTTTCGTGCAAGGTATCTCAGTGGATCCTTCTAAGGTAGAAGCCATAGTGGAGTGGGAACAACCAAGGAATGTAGCTGAAATCCATAGTTTCTTAGAACTCACAAGATACTATAGGAAATTTGTAAAGGACTTCTCGAAGATAGCATCTCCACTGACAAGACTAATCAAGAAGAATGTCAGGTTTGATGGGATGAAGAATGTGAGTTTGCCTTCAAGAGTTAAAGAATTTGTTGACTACAGCTCCGGTGTTGATTATCTCGAATAGTGATGAGCTGTATGAAGTGCATACAAATGCTTTAGGATGTAGGCTTGGATGCGTGTTGATGCAACATGGACGCGTGATGGCATTTGGATTGAGACAGCTACGACCTCACAAGCAAAACTATCCTACTCATGACTTAAAGCTCGCAGCAGTGATTCATGCACTGAAGAACTAGAGATGTTATTTGTATGGGATGACATTCCAAGTTTTCTCTGACCACAAGAGTTTGAAGTATCTGTTCACTTATAGGGATCTAAACTTGAGGTAGCGAAGGTGGATGGAATACATGGAAGACTATGATTTCATGTTGCAGTACCATCTTGGGAAAGCTAACGTAGTCGTAGTGCACTCAGCCAGAAGTCTTCATGGATTCTTGCTTGCTTGGCTCTCAAGGATTGGAAAAGGGACGCAATAGTGAGTGAGTACGGGCTGTAGTACTATGAAGACTATGATCGCATTTTGGTGTATCATTTGGAGACCCCAACTCTTATTCAGATGATGAAACAGAATTAGTGGCGAGACCAGCATCTACGAGGAATCTGGACGCAAATTCAAAACGGATAGCAATTTGAAGAATGTATGATACGTGCTGATGGATCATTATACTTTAGAGAGCATCTAGCAGTTCCAGCAATCGCAGATGTGATGAAGGTCGTGATGGATGAAGCCCATAAGTCTTAGTTCGCTGTTCATCCGGAAGCATGAAGATGTATTGTGATATGAAGAGACAATACTAATGGAGACGTATAAAAAAGGATGTCTGAGAATACATGGCCAAGTATGCAACTTGTCTTTAGGTAAAGGCTGAGCATCAGAAGCCAGTAGGTTAGCTTTAGCCGGTTCCTATCCTAGGGTGGAAGTGGGAGCACATCACGATGGATTTTCTTGCTAGATTGCTGAGGATGGAGCACAGGCATGACGCAAGTTGGGTCGTGGTCGACAACTTGACGAAATCAATGCATTTCATTCCTTTTAGGTCAACATGCTCGAGGAGAGTTCTCGGGGAGCTCTACTTGTAGAATATAGTGAGATTACATGGAGTTCCCTTGTCCATCACATCCGATAGAGATACCATGTTCAACGCCAAGTACTAGAGGAGCTTTCAGGAAGCCTTGGGTACGGATTTAAATTTTAGCACGGCGTTCATCCTTAAACTAACGGGCAATCTGAGCAGGTCATTCAGATCCTCGAAGACATCTTACATGCATGCGTGTTAGACTTCGGTGGGAATCGAAAGAAATATTTGCATCTGGCAAAGTTTGTGTACAACAACAACTATCAAGTGAGCATTAACATGGCACCATATGAAGCACTGTATGGGCGACCGTGTTGGTCACCGGTGTGTTGGGCAGAACTAGAAGATAGGATTATTCCTAGGCGAGATGAGATCCATGACAACAATGAGAAAGTCACTGTGATACGAGATCGATTGAGAGCACCTCAAAGAAGGCAGAAGAGCTACGCGGATAGAAGACGTAGACCTTAGAATTTGAGGTAGGAGATTTTGTTTGCTTCAGGGATCACCTTGCAAAGGCATCACATGATTTGGAATGAGTGGTAAGCTTGTACCGAGGACAATTGGGCTGTTTAAGATTACTCAACGCATTGGTGTGGTCGCTTATTGGCTTGATCTTCCTCCCAAGCTTTCTCATGTTCATGACGTATTTCATATGTTGATGCTTCGAAAGTGTCCGCCCGAGCAAAACAAAATAGTCTCATTCCATGATGTGTAGATCCAAGAAGACACGATATAGAGGAGGTGCTGGTTTAGATAATCGATTGGAAGCATGATCAATGCCTTTAATGGTGTTGTCTTATTAGAGAGGATCAATGCCTTTTTGAGTTTGACAATTTATGTCCAGTCAAAAATTTGCTTGAAGTTAGATCTATATAAAGTGTCTAGCTTGATTTTAACCATTAAAGAGTAAAAAGCTCTTGTATGTAATGTTAAAAAGTAAAAAAATTATTATAGTGTGAAACTTGTATATACTACAGACTGTTAACTAAAATTGATTTTAATTATTGGTTCTAACTACACTTCTTAAATACCCTAATAGAAAAAAAATTGCTTGAATTATCTTTTAAAGAAAAGAAAAGAAAGAGTTAAGGATTTGTTTTGTTTTTTTGCACCTTTTTCTTTTGCTAAAAAAGTATTTAAAAAAAACACATTACAAATGTGGAATAACTTGACTATAGAGGAGCATCTAACAAAAGGGAAAAAAGAAGAACAAAAAGAAGTGGGAGAGCAAACAAGAAAAGAATACAGGTAAAGAAAAATGAATAAAAAAGTGAAAAAAAAAAACAAAAAAAAAAAGAGAGAAATTGACACTTGGTAAGCATGCAAGAGTTCTCTAAAAAAGAGTTTGGGCTTTTTACATATTTATGGATTAATTTAAAACACAGGTTACGTACATGTATCAGTGTATCTGTATATTGCACTTGTTATATTGTTTTAGTATGATGATGAAAAATAAACAAATAGATACATCTTAAAATATATATAAGTTTATAAAGATATGTGTATATAAAAGAAAAACAGAGGAAGAATATAATGTTACATAAAATAAAACGAAAAAGAAAAAAGGAAAGGAGGAAGAAAGAAAGAAAAGAAAAGATAAGAAAAAGGAAAAAAAAAGGATTGAGTAAGAGTAAAAGCATGACATGTATTGGAGAGACTATCAAAGCATATGTTATCACTTTTATATAGATAATTGAAATATATATTTGAAAACAAATTACTACCAGATTAAAACTTAATTGCTAGATATCATGACTAATAGTAGTTGAAATGGATGCAATGAAAAAATGATTAAGTACGGATGGATACATTTGAGATTTAAAGAAGAAGAAAACAAAGAGAATGAGTGTGATATATCAAATAGGGAGGAGTGAACAAAGAAGAGCTATTGACATTTTTATATATTATTAATTTTTTTTTTTAAAAAAGATAAAGGTATATGGGGGAAATTTTTAGGCTCTATTTAACGATGAAATTGGTGGAAGTGACATAACTCTAAATTTTTAGAAATTTTGAAAAAAAAATATCGATATTGATGAAAATGTTAGACTTCAATTACGCAGACTACAAATATTAGTTTTAAAACTTAAAATATGATAAATATCAAAATATGTATTAACAAACTCTTTTACAAAAATATTATGCAAATTAGATTGAAATGTTAATATCAAAAGAAGAGTAAGTTTTTTTTTTTTAATCTCTCTCTATCGAAAATTTTCACTTTCTTTTCCCACACAACTATGTTTTCTCTCATGAAAGTATCAACTTCCTCCCTTGATTCCCATTTTGTATAGTTCAAATAAATACCTTATATTAAATACCTTCACAAGAATTTCCTTTCCGATTTAGTTTCTTGGTGACGATTTCTCTTGTAGTGGTCGATGTTGCAAAGACGAGACCCTACCATATAAGCCACTATGTTTCTCCCCCAAACAACAACAATGACTAAGAGTATATCATCATCAACAGTAACAACAACAACGACAAAAGATATGTCACTATGTTTCCAATTCCATAAGGCTTGTTCAATAATTTTACTTTACTTTGTTTTGTTGCATTTTTTATTCAAAAAGTGAAAACTCTTTGTGTATTTTATTGCACATATTTTTTATGTTCTTGATATATTTATTTAATTTACTAATTTTTATATATTTTTCTTTTATTTTGTTTATTTGTTTTTATTTTAGTTTAATTGAATTTTATTATTATTATTATTTTATTCCCTATATATATTTTATTTTTCTCTTTTGTGTAGGTAGAATAGGTGAAAGGGAACAAAAATAATAATTAGAATTAATTTAGGGGGTAAAAGAGTCAAAATAACATCTCAGAGGCCTAAAATTTCAACTTTAGCCTACTGTCACAAGCTTACCTTGGATTTCTTGGATGGATTACAAATGATGGGGTTGTCCTTATTTATAGGCATCCTTCTCCTAAATCGATGGCCTAGATTGAAACACATGGCATCAATTTGATGGTTACTATTCCTATCTAGAATATTCTAGCAAAGTATGGAAGATATTTACAAGTATAGCGCATTCTAGAAACTCTACATTATTCTACAGTGTCTCTAAAGTTCTAGAGAGTTCCAGAGTATTTTTGAGTCTTCCAGGACCTTCTGGGTTCTTCAACACGCTTCTAGACTAGTGTAAAACCTCCTAGCATGCTGTGGAATAGTGTAGATCACATTGGACCTTTCTAGAATTTTCCTTGGGCCATACTTGCACTCAAAAACACCCAAGAAAAGTAAGCAGCCTCTTTGTTGCTTGGCAGGGTGTGACATTCTCCCCAACCTATGCTCGCGACGCCCTCGTCACGTCCCCATGGTATTGTTAGATTTTGTCCTTGAATTGCCAAAGTACCTTCTCAGTTTCCCGACTGGCGTCAGTGTTAGGTGGTCCCTTCCACTTGATAAAGTACTCTAGATAGCTTGGCACACCTTGTCTTCAAATGACTTGATCCGCTAGTATTTCATCGACTTCCTTTTCAAATGAGGTGACCATGGCTGTGGGTGCTCGATGGGATACTCCTCTTGATTGATCTTTCAAGTCTTCATGGTATGGTTTGAGCATGCTTACATGGAAGACTGGATGAATCTTCAGCTTGGGTGGAAGGTGTAGTTTATATGAGACCTTACCTATACGCTTGATCACCTCGAAAAGTCCTTCATACTTACGTATTAGGCCCTTATGGACCTTTCTGAATTTCTTGAATTGTTGTGGCAAAAGTTTTACCAAGATAAGGCCTCCTTCCTTAAACTCTATGTGTCTCCTTTTCTTGTCTACCCATTTCTTCATGCGTTTTGTTGCCTTATGCAATGTCGTTGGGGCCAATTATGCCTGCTCCTGCCACGACTTGGCAAATTTGAATGTAGCTAGGCTCTTCCCTTTATAGTGAGTAGCAAGAGAGAGAGTCGTTGTTGGCTGTTGCCCTATGATGATCTCGAAGGGACTCTTGTTGGTGGCCTCACTTAGTTACAGGTTGTAGGAAAATTGTGCAACATCTAGAAGCTTGGCCCAGTCTCGTTGGTTTGCACTCACATAGTGCTATAAGTAGAGCTCTAATAAAGCATTGATGTGTTTTGACTGACCGTCGCTTAGGGGATGGAAGCTTGTCGAAAAGTTCAAGTCCAACCCTAGCATCTTGAATAGCTCCGTCTAGAACCTCTCAATAAAGCGAGGGTCTCGGTCACTGACAATGTATGTTGGAATGCCCCATAGCTTGATTACATTGTGCAAAATAGTCTAGATGCCTCCTTTACAGTGCAATCAGTTGGCACTATGATGAATGTTGCATACTTGTTAAACCTTCCACCACAACCATGATGCTTCCACACCCTTCAGACTTCAGCAGACAGGTTATAAAGTCCATAGAGACACTTTTCAATGGTCTTTCTGGGCTGGGTAGTGGGTCAAGCATGCCCCTTGGTTGTTGCTGGACTACCTTATCTTGTTGACAAACAAGGCAGGTCCTTACGTATTCCTTGACCCCATCTCGCATGTCAGGCCAATAGTAGACAGACTTTAAGAGAGCAAGTGTGCACCTCATACCTATGTGGCCTACCCATAAGGAGTCATGACACTCCTTTATTAGTTTTATTCTTAAATTGGCCCACTTTGGCACATATATATGGTTGCCTTTGTTGTGGAAGATGTCATTAGCTAGCCAAAACCTTTGTGTTTTACCTTTGTTCACCAAGGTAATGATGCTTTGTGCTTGAGGGTCCACCTTAGTCCCTCTTTGATTTTGCTTGATAAGGGGCTAGTGACTAGAGAAATGCTCGATAGCTCCACCTTTCGACTTAGTGCATTAGCTACCATGTTCATTTTTCCTGGCTTATACTCCATGACATAGTTGAACTCGGCCAGGAAGTCTTGCCATCTAGCTTGTTTCGGACTGAGTTTCCTTTGAGTCTGGAAGTAGCTTGTTGCAACATTGTAGGTCATAATCATAAACTTTGACCCAAGTAGAAAATGGCACCATACTCTAAGACAATGGATGATGGCGGTCATCTCTTTTTCTTGCATTGTGTAGCATTGCTCAGTCTCATTGAGCTTATGGCTTTCATAAGTAATTGGGTGTCCCTCCTACATGAGAACACCTCCAATGGCAAAGTCAGAGGCATCCGTGTGTACCTCATACTGTTTGGTGTGATCGGGTAGGCTGAGTATGGGATCCTCACTGATTGCTTTCTTTAGGTCTTCAAAGGCCTCTTGATACTTCACTGTCTAGTCTCATGCCTTGTCCTTCTTGAGAATGTCAGTTAGTGGGGCAGCCCTCGTCGAATAGCTCTTGATAAAATCGTGGTAGTAGTTTACTAGCCCAAGAAAGGATCATAGCTCATGTAACTTGGTTGTTGGCTCCCAAGTTTGGATAGCATGCACCTTGCTATCTTCCATCATTAACTTGCCATCCTTGATCTTGTGCCCCAAGAAGATGACCTCTAGCTTGGCAAAGGAGCACTTCTCCTTCTTGATGTAGAGCTCATTGCCTCGTAGCACTTTGACCACCTCCCTTAAGTGTTGCATGTGCTCCTCCAAGGTATTACTATACACCACTATGTCGTCAAAATAGACGACCATGAATTGATCGAGATATGGGTGGAACAGCTTGTTCATCAAAGTACAAAATGTAGCAGGTGCATTGGTTAGTCCAAATGGCATAACCAAGAATTCATATGACCTGTATCTCGTAACACAAGTGGTCTTTGGTTTGTCTCCTTCAACTATGCAAACTTGGTAATACCCTGAGCGTACATCTAACTTCAAGAAGTAGCGGGCATGACCTAGTTGATCAAACAAATTAGCAATCAGAGGAATGAGGTATTTGTTCTTCACCGTGATCTTGTTGAGGGCCCTATAGTTGATGCAAATGTGCAAGGAACTGTCTTTCTTCTTTTGGAACAAGACTGGTGCATCGAATGGGGCTTTGGAAGGCCTGATGAACCCTACGTTGAGTAACTCCTTGAGTTGCCTTCTTAGTTCTACTAATTCTGGCAGTGCCATGCGGTACGCACCCATGGCTGGTGGCTTGGTTCTTGGCTCTGGTTCAACCTGATGGTCCACCACCCTCCTTGGTGGTAGCTTCTTTGGTAACTCAGTTGATGCAACATCCTTGAACTCCTTGAGGATGGCTGCTACCTCCTTTGGCTCAACTTCTAGTGGCCCTGGCTCATCATCGTCACACTCCTTGAGGATAGCCAAGTAGCTTTCCTCATCCCTCCAGATGCCCTTCTTAAACTGCATCGTCGAGAGCATCTTTGTGTCTTGCTTGTTAGTCCTGGTTGTTGGCACCACACGAGCCTTGTCGCCGTCCATGATGCACATGCTATTAGTGAATGGTACTGGGAATGACTTAACTTGATCTAAGAATTCTAATCCCAGGACAACCCTAAAGTCATCCATTAGAATGACTGACAAGTCCATATGCCTAGACCAGGCTCCCATGTTGGTCTTAACTCCTCGGGCTATGCTGTGAATGGGTCGAGCAGTTGAATCGACTACCTTAATGGAGCCTCCTCCAATAGTCATTTTAAGTCCTAGCCTTTGGGCTTCCTTAATTGAGATAAAGTTATGGGACGCACGTATATCAAGCATGGCCACGATTGGCTTTCCTCCTATGGTCACGTCCATGAAGAGTAGCCCCTTGGCTTGGGTTTTAGGAGTGGATTGAATCATATTGAGCAGCTGCATAGACCCCATGTGTGCACTAGTGTTGCGGCCATCAACTTTTGTCCCATCTTGATTACTTGCCAAGAGCAAATTCAAGGCTCTTTTCTGTGGATGGTCCCTAGCCTAGTGGCGACCATCACAAAGGAAGCATTTGTTGTTGTTGTTTGACTTACTCATACTCTTGCTATCTTTTTGCTTGGCCTTATCCTTACCCCTTGCGGTGTTATCTTGGCAGTGCTTATCTTTGCGTTGGCCCTTGTCTCCCCAACCTTTGGGTTGCCCACTCTTTTTATCCTTTGGCTTGTTGGTGGACTCCTTTTGGCTTATGTAGTCAATCAAGATTTCAGCCACAACTATGGTGATGGTAAGGTCTTACACCCCACGCTACCTTAGCTCGGTCTTGGCCCATGGTTGGAGTCCATCCATGAAATTGAAAAGGGCGTCTTTGTTAGACAAATTAGGGATCTCAGGCACTAGGTCAATAAACTCTTTAATGTAATCACAAATAGACCTTGATTGTTTAAGCCTTCGCAAATGAGCTCTAGCCTCGTCCTCAGCATTATCAAGATAAAATTGGCTTTTAAGCTTCCTTTTAAAATCATCAAAGGTAGTCACAGTGCACATACCTTTTTTGATGTCTCCTCGCCTTCTCCTCCACCAAAGCATGGCTGTGTCGGTGAGTTAAAGACCCGTAGACTGGATCTTGGCGTCCTCTTTTGTGATGCCTATGGCTCCAAAGTATTGGTCTAGGGCCCACAAGAAGTTATCTTCATCTCCATCTCGTGGGCTCGATGCATTTTGGTGAGCTCTCTTGTAAACTCATTATGGACCTTCCTAATTTCAGCCCGCAAGGACTCCTCTAGTTGGAGAAATTTGCCTTGAATCGTAGTGTGGATAGCGGCATCCTTTGATTCTAGGCTACTGACCCATTGGCTTAGATCATCCACCTGGGTCTCCATGCTACTCATGGCCTCCTCTACCCGAGATAGCTGTGAGTCAAAACTAGAGATCAAGTCCTTAGACAGACCTCACTTAGTCAAGGCAGTGTGGTTGACTATTTCTTCACAGCCTCACTCTTACGTCACCTCCACATTAGAAGGGTTTGAACCCGTGGCCCTTTAAGCAGCACTGTGCTTAGTCATTGTCTTAGTCTAAGCTCTGATACCAACTATCATTAGCTTGCTTTCTCTAAAGCCACTCATGTGGCCTTAGCGTATACACAATGCTAAGTCAGCCTAATTCACTCATGCACTTGCCTAGAACACAAGGGAACACAAGAAAGAACAAGGAGAACTCTAAAAAGAATGTTGTATTATGCTTAAGAGAACTTTACAAGGCTTTGAGATTCTTGGATTTCTTGGATGGATTGCAAATGAAGGGGTTGTCCCTATTTATAGGCATCCTTCTCCTAAATCAATGGCCTAGATTGAAACACATGGCATTAATCTAACGATTACTATTCCTATCTAGAATATTCTAGCAAAGTATGGAAGACATTTACAAGTGTGGAGCATTCTAGAGAACTCTACATTATTCTATAGTGCCTCTAAAGTTCTAGAGAGTTCTAGAGTACTCTTGAGTCTTCCAAGACCTTCTGGGTTCTTCAGGACGCTTCTAGACTGGTGTAGAACATCTTGGAATGCTATGGAATAGTGTAGATCACTCTAGACCTTTCTAGAATTTTCCTTGGGCCATACTTACCCTCAAAAATGCCCAAGACAAGTGAGCAGTCTCTTTGTTGCTTGGCAAGGCATGGCACTACGCCCAAGACAAGGACCACACAAGAAAAATGAAGCTTAAGCCAACTTGCGACGAAATTCATTGGATCGCCTCTTCATCCAACCTCTATGAGCGTGAGCCTCATCCCCGACCAAAGTGCATTGTGCATCAATAGTAGCAGGCCTAAACCAATCTTCTCTTGCTACATGGCCAGCTATGTCAGTGCACTCCCATCCAACTTGCAATCCTATGCTCCGTATCCCCTTTTCGTCTCCCCTATTCATCCCCTGTTCACTATGTCGCTAGCTACATCCCAACTCTAGCACCCTGTAAATAATTATAAACCACATTTCTGACACATCAGATGCCATAATGTTGCTTCCCCTTATGTTGTTGGCATGGGACATTTAAAGATCACACATCGGTTTTTAAGAACTACTCTTTCTAGGAGAGGAAAGCTTACTTGAGTTTCAAGACAACTTTTGGGTGTGCTGATCCCAAGGAGAAAAATGAAGATAAAGAGAAATAGAAAAAAAATTTATTTTAGATTGTTAGGATTTTATTCTTAGGATCTATTTTTAGTTTTAGTTTCAAGTATTTTAGTTTTCATTTGATGATAGCATTAGAGAGTATTTTTGTTGCTATAAAAAGGATGAAAAAGAAGATTAGTAAAGATGATTTTTGAAGCTCATGACACCTTTATTATAGTGATTTCTTTCTCATTTTTCGTTTTTAAATTTTTGTGTATTCTAATAATGCTTGAATAATGGTGTTATTTATTTATATATTTAGTTTTATTTTCATTTATGAATTAGTTTTGTGTTCTAGGGTTGCAACGGATCCTATTGATAGATTTTTTATTTATTGTTGCTCTCGTGGATTGATCATTTGAAAGTATCTATTCTATTATATGTTTGATGCTTGTAGTGAGTTTGCCATTCATTGTATAGTGGCTATAAAAATCTGGTAATTAATAAGCATAATTAATTAAAGATTTTTCCATAACTATGCCATTAAGCTTCTAAGAAAATAAGAGTTTATAAGTTCGTTTTAGATCGCAAAGAATGAGTTTATAAGTTTCTTTTAGATTGTAGAGAATGAAAACAGCATGACAAGCTCAGTCATACTATGCATGTTGAGTAAGTTTAGGAATAAATGCAACCTTTCAACTAGAATGCTTAACAATAAATTGAGATAGCATAATACTCAAGAAATTCTCAACTTTATTACACATATAATATTTAAGGATTATGTTAATTAAAGTATGTATCACGAGGATTATTATTTAAATCTGATTTTTATGATAAATTCTATAAGAGTAAATATAGAATTTTTAAGGTTAAAAATCATGTCATAATCCTAAGTAAAGTATGAATTTAATAAAAGATTAGAATTAGTTGTTAAGCAAGGAAAATAAACTAGAAAACTTAATTGTTACAGAACATATTACAAGGAATTTTAAAATAGAAATGCAGCTTAAGAAAAATATAGTATGGAAGTATAAAAATCATGCAGTATTAGAATAATACAATATAAAAATTATACTGATAAAGTTAAGCAATATAAAAATTATATTATATAAGTTATGTAGCATGGAAATTGGACTATATAAAGCTAAGCAATGTAAGAATTATATTGTGTAAAGGATATGAATAAGTACGAAATGTTGTATAAGCTTATAACGGTATAGGAAATATACCAGCAGTATAGGATAGATACGATCAGTATAAATTTAGACAGTGTAAAAAGCAAGCAGGGCCCACTTGGGGACACATAAATGTGAAAAACTTGCCACATCTCTCTCTAAAGGAACCGGTTCTAACAAGTAGTGGAGCAAAGTTTTTTTAATTGCAATTGGGTCCCTAAATTAAGTTATTTTTCAATCAAGATCCCAATTGACATAAGTAAGCCTTATCTCTATCATTTTTGCATGAAACATGAAAAAAAATCCATTTTCCTATCTAAGTAAAACCAACCCTCCTCCACCCACTCTCCTAAACATTTTTCAAAGAATACAATCTTAAATCTATCCATGAAACAAGTGTTGGTAATCAAGGAATAGTATTTTGGAGGTAAAATCCTAACTTTTTACTATGAATTTTTAGTGTTTTCCTGGAGTTTTTAGATGGATTTTGATGGGGTGTTGCTATGGTTTATATCAAGAAGGAGTAGCAAAGGTTTACTCAAGAGGAGCAACAAAAGCTTGAGAAAATCCTTGGTAAAACTCTAACTTTTCCTATGGTATATTATTGTTTTTATTCAAGTTTTAAGTTGCATTTTTATTGTATGCTATAGACTATTGTCAAGGCATTTAGGAGCTTACAAGTGATGAAAAGGAAGGTCAAACACTTTGAAATGAATAGGTAAAATCCTAGCCTTTAAAACTAAGTTAAAATTTATATTTTACTATGCATACCAAGTGTTTTGTTGCATATTATGGACTATGGCATGTAAAAAAAAAAAAATTTGGAATGATTTGTTTGTGTGTTAAGTGCATAATAATGTGAATCGATGATTTAAACTAGGACTTAAGTGCTTAAAAAGAGAAAGTTTCTCCAGCTTTATTAGTATGTAAACTTTAAAGTCCTTTCAAAGAATCAAAGTTTTGACTAGTTTAGAAGTCGATTCACTGTCGGAATGAAACACAAGATTTATCAAAAACAACGAGATAAACTATTTTTGTGAAAGTTTTGTAAAATTCCAAGTGGATCAAATTGAAAAGTTTCTTTCTAGCACAGCAGATTCAAAAATCAACCAAAAAGTTTTATTATATCGTTGGAATTTGAGGAAAGTTAAAACACGAAAGTTGCAGATCTCATTGAAACTTCTTAAAAACACGAATGAATTATAAAAATTCTACGTAGCTTATGAGTTATGAATCTTAAAAAATTAAATCATGATATTTCAAAACAGTGATATGAGAAAAACATTTTGAAATTTTTTTAAGTTAGACTAAGGATCTTTTGTAAGTTTTAATCCTTGCAAAAGAAAAAAAAAAGATGTTTTGATATAAAGCGGTTATTTTTGGTCCTAGAGGCAAAAATAACAATTTTTTATTTCGGACTAAAACCATAAAAATATATGGAACAATATTTTTCAAAATGCACATCTAGCTTCCTACATAGCTAAGGGCAGTAAGTAATTTTATTATTTAAAGCCCACAATAAATTGGTAATTTTTTGAGGAAGACCCGTTAAGGGTGTAATTGCCAAGATTTTTGTATTATAGTTTAAAAGTAAAAAGTTTTGATAAAATAGAATTTTTATGAAAAAAATCGATGTTTTATTTTTTGCAATGCTACGAGCAGCAAGAAAATGTAACTTTTATTTAAAACAGGTTTTGAATGTTTTCTAAGACTACGTCGAGAGTGAAATTATCATTTTCTATAAAGCCGCTAAAATGGACCATGACCCTCTAAATTAACAAAATGCCCTTAGGTGAAAAATGTTTTGTATAACGTCAAGTAACTAAACCGGCAAATAAAATGGGAAATTTGATCATGAACGAATAGGTTAAGTAATGAAGAAGTAAACCACTATATAATGAGGTTAAGTAAAAAAAATGAACACTTAACATTTAAGTAGCATTACCAATCAAGTAGGTTGATAATAGAAAAAGGTTAATGAGTATTCGGGTATCATTTGAATAGGACATTAAGCCAACTAATAGAAGAAAAAGGATAAAGTGGAACACTAGAGTGTTAAACAAGTAAGTTTCAAACCTCACCTATAGCATGAAGAAAATGAATTTCAAATATTTTATAAATGTTTGAAATGTATCGCATTTGTTGTGCATAATGTTTTAAAGTTCAAGTTATGATTTATAGTATTTGTGCATATGTTATGTTTGCTATTTCAGACATTAAGTTATGTCATGTAAATATTCACTAAGATTACAATATTGGTAATCTAAGCCCTTGAGTTAAGATAAGAAAGTGTCGTACTAGCCTCCAAATCTAAGGAAAGTGCTGTGCTAAGTTACGTTAATGCCTTAGTGCTCGATGGTCGAGCATGTTTGATATGGACACGTGGACTCATAGTTCAAGTTAAGTTAAGAATGATGATAAGAAATTCATAAATAAGAATAAATGGAATCATGCATTATGATGTTACTTGCATTCCTTTTAAGACATGCTTTTATGTAGAATGTTTTATGAAAAGCATTTTATATAAAAAGTTTTAAGAAAAACATTCCTTGTTATATGTGTTAGACATTATGCCCTAAGGATTAAATGATATAATAAGTTTTTGGAGATATTTAACCAATAAAGAGTTTATTTATTATTGATATACCAAATGTAGTCCTCTTTATGTTTATTTCTGTTGAATATATAAGAAGAAAATAAAAATCTAAGACTGTCAGTCTAAACCTTTAAGATCGTGCATATGATGGATAGATTATGTAAAAGACATGAATATTAAAGGTGATAATATAAATGATAAGATTTGCAATCAAGTGAATAAAGTTGGTTTTTTTTTATTTATGTTAAGATTGTTATGTTGTCTACATCCCTAATGGGAGATGACTTGTCTTGGTCATCGAAGTGGGACTCTTCAAGTAAAAAAATTGGTATATTATCATAGGTGACGATATATTGGATCAGGATAAAAGTTGAATTGATTTTGATTAATAATTCTATTTTTTTAAATGAATTTACTTTAGACAATTATATGTGTTATTTCTTAATCTTGAAATAAATTAATAGGCTCGTATTCTTGATTTGTATCTTTTGATGTACCAAAGTGTGACATCCTGATTGATGATGGTGCGTATACCAGTATGTTGGAGACATCACTCGTTATTCATAGATATAGAATCTATAGCCCTTTTGTAGAGTTAATGATATTCACTTATAGGCATTATCCTATAATTGAAAAACTGAAACACTCAACCATTTGAATGCATAGATGTAACCGAATGGTATGCTATTTATAAATCGTAAGTATTCCAATGGTGAGATAATGGAACATAAGATGAAAATCATTGGGAAGGTATAGTAGAATTCATCTTTAAGTTGATTATGAATATCATATGAGGATGTTACACATTATGATATATCATAGACAATTAGCTTATTGGAGCTTTGTAATTTTATATAGTTTGAGAATACAGCTTTAAGTTTTTAACAAAGTAGTGTTAGAGTTGATAATTATAAAATATATGTATCTGGGATATGTTATTTTATAATTATAAGATCTTGATCTATATATATCTATAAGGTCCTTTTTGCTAGCTCATAAATTCCTGTAACGATACGGCATGTTTTTCCTACATATTAGTGACTTGTGTTAATTTTTAGATTGGCTTAAATTCGATTAGAATGGATTTAATAATTCATGTTATTTTATTAGTTGAATTAATTTTGTGAATTAATTCAAGATAAACATGTTGAATTATTTAGATAATATTTGAGTTAATATGGGATTATCTATATATGACTGTTTTGATTAGAAAACTTCTCTTTTGGGTTATTTGAATTAAAACTAAGGCTCTATCTAAGATTCCTATTTGAAAATAAGATATTCTGAGATCTCCAGATTATCGCTTGCTTGGCAGGCCAGTGTAGACAGTTTGATAGGCCGGTGTAGTTAGCTCAGCAGGCCAGTTGAGCTAGTTCAATAGGCCAATCTCCTAGATTGGCATGCCAAACATGTGATATTCCAGTTACATGTTTTTGATGCATTTTTCCTCAAAATTTGATCCAGACTCAAATTTTAAAGCCTAATCTAATAAAGACTAACCTGAAATTTGATCACTATATAAAGGGAACTATTTTTTATTGTTCCTTGATCATTTGAGAAGTACAGCGTGAGTACTCTAGTGATAGAAACTCTGAAACTCTCAAAGAGCTATTATTCAACATCTCGAGCCTTAGCTCTAAGCATCCTCAAATGGTTGGATGAAAAGTCACCAAGGAAAGGCTGTACAATGTGCAACCACCCGCACTCTGATCGTGGATAGAGAATAGCAAAGAAGACCAGTTACTTGAGGTTTTTTTGCAACATTTTTCTCTTCTTGGTTTTTCTACTGTCTTTAGTATGCAAAAGAGGTACGTAAGATCTATTATTAATTTATGTACTTAGCACATCAAACTTGTTATTTAGAAAAGACTTTGATTTAAAATTTTAAAAATTTCACTGTGTATCAATTTCCAGCAATTGGTATGAGAGTCATGATTTTATGTTGATTTTAAGAGTTTGTGATCATGCTATGTATATAAATTATATGATCTTAATCTCTTCTATGTTTGAATTTAATTTTTTAAAGAGTTGGCACTCTAGATTTTTTATATAATTAAATGTTATCATGAGATTATGTGGTGGTTGTTTAGTAATTAATGATGGTTAATTAAATTTTTGTTTTAATTATTATATTAATTAATTAATTAATTAATTAATTTTGCAAGTTAGGGCTCTCATCACCATCTAAGATTTATCATTTTAATTTTGATTTGTAAAATTTGTATTAAAATAACTATTTGAAGTGAAGGCAGATCTAGAAGATGGAGATGATTAGAGTTCTACATGTTTTTTCTGCATTTATAAATTTTCATGTTTTTGAATTGTTGAAAAATAAATTTAAAAATGCCTAAAAAATAATTTTTACAAAAGTTTGGAAAAACACTAGTTCAGCATCGATTAGTAAGCTGGTTACATAGTATCGGTAGGCCGATGATCGTAGATCAAGTGGCTGATCTCCCAAATCAACAGGCCGATAGCAGGTTGAATCGTTTTTTAAATAGTGTGTTTTTTGGTGCAGTTTTTATTTTGTTTTCTAAGACAATTCTAAGAAACATAAAATTTTATGATAACCAGAAAAATAAAATTTTCATCTATGTGAGATTGAAGAATTGAAGATGGACACCATATAAAGAAGGATACAATGAGAAGATACAAGATGAAAAATTGATAATATGTTTTGATTAAACTTTTGTAATCTTTATTTTCTTTTCTCTAGGATGGAACCATAATATTACGACTGTTTATTATATTGCTTGTAGCTTTGCATGTTGCATTGCTTGTTTTTTATTATAATATGTCTTACTATGTATGTTGATAACATGCCATATCGAATAGGGAGTATTACTCATTAAAAATTGTTCATGCATGTTAACATAAAACCTTGACTTTTAAAATATTGAGTGGGAGAGATTTTTGAAGAGAGGACCTAAGGCCTCCATTGTTGATCCATAAGTAAGACATGGTGGTTCTGACCCCAAGGAAGGGATAGCATCATGTACCAGGTTGGATCTCCTAATAGATAATTTGCTTTAGTATGGTTTATCATTGTTTCTCCCAAGGTGGCAATTATAACCCATGGATAAAATAGTTAAAAGGATAGTTATACACTCAAGATTAATTTTATTGTTAACCTCCCCTAGGAGCTCTATTAATAAAATTAATGGCCAAAGAAAACAATTATTAGTATATGCTAGATTATATAGGTCTTCAATGGCATACATTAATCGGAGGGGATTCATGTTCCTAATTTAATTTGGAAAGTCTCCTTAAGACGTCTTATTGAATTTTGAGTTAGGGATTATCATTATAAGGCTATGGTTGTTTCAAGATTTTGACACATAAATACAATTGTATGCTAACTTTTTTGTGTTATCTTACTAAACTTTGTGGAATGTTAGCTTATGTTTGGTATATGATTCTTTATTGTAGATTAAAATGTCTAAAAACACTTTATCTTTGATAGTTGATAAAAACACATTAACTAGCAAGAATTATAATGATTAGAAATAGAATCTAAATATCATCTTATCCTTTAAGAAACTAAAATTTGTGCTAATCACACCGTGTCTTCTTGTGCCTACTGGCGAATGCACTAATGAACAAATCCAAGCATATAATCATTGGAAGGATACTGATGATCAGGCCCACTACAATGTCATGGCTATCATGAATAATGTGCTACAGGCTCAACATGAAGATTATGAGACTGCTCGACAGATCTTGGATAATCTTGATAACATATTTGGAGGCCAAGCTTTGATGAAGCAGCAAGGGGCTCTTTGGAGGCTTATCAACTGCAAGCAGAGAACAAGGACACCTGTGAAGGAGCATATGATTTTAGTCATGGGTTGTGATTCATAAAAATAATTTTTTATCTATAGTGGATGAATGCAAAACAACCTATATTTTATCAAACCTAAGAGGGACTCACTGCTAAATACTGAGGTTAATGATAGCTCTAAAAGACTTAAAACTTCTCACTTTAAGTCATATTAGCCTGAATAGGATTCAAAAAATGGTAAAGGGATGGACCTTTAAGTCATTTAAAGGTAGAATCTATACCACAATGTGAATCTTGTTTGGAGGACAAAATAACCAAAAGACTATTCGGGTCTAAGGGCAATCAAGCCAAAGGGGTCTTAAAATTTGTGCATAGTGATATTTGCGGTCTTATGAACATCAAGGCACGAGGAGGTTATGAGTATTTTGTCACTTTGATTGATGATTACTTGAAATATAGGTATGTCTACCTAATGCATCATAAGAGCAAAACTTTTGATAAATTCAAAGAGTTTCGAGCTAAAGCGAAGAAGCAATTAGGTAAACCCATAAAGACACTTTGATCCGATTAAAGTGGAGAATACCTCTCCGATGAGGTCTTAAGACACTTATTAAAGAATGAGAGTTTATCCCATTTGACTGCGCCAGGTACTCTGCAGCAAAATGGTGTGGCTAAGAGAACAAATAGGACTTCGTTGGACATGATTAGGTCCATGATGAGTTATTCAAAGTTAACTTTGTCTTTTTGGGGATATGCACTTCAAACTGCATGTTATCTTTTGAATGACGTGCCTTCAAAATTGGTTCCTAAAACTCCTCATGAGTCGTTGATGTGGAGGAAGACATCGTTAAACCATATTCACATATAGGGATGTTATGCTCATGTCCTTACAAAGAAGTGAGTAAGTTGAAAGCATGTTCAAAAAGTTGAAAGCATGTTCAAAAGTGTGCATGTTTTTAGGATATCCCAAAAGAACAAAAAGGGGTTATTTTTATAACCCAAAAGAAATAAAGTTATGGTTTCAACGAATGCGACTTTCCTTGAGGAAAGCTACATGAACAACTTTTAGCCTTGTAGTCAAGTAGTACTCAAGGAGCTAGCGAGTGATTCAATGACTCTAGGGGTTCTGGTTAAAACTAATCCAATCAATGTAGAAAAATCGACTAAACAACAACCTAGGGAGTTTCGGCATAGTGGGAGGATTGGACATCAACCCAAGAGGTATATGTTCACTGATGAACCCTATTTGACTGAACCAGCTAAACATAACAGGGATCCTTACACTTATACAGAGGCTATGGAGGATGTTGATTCAAAGCTTTGGATATAAGCTATTAACACTAAAATGAAGTCTATGAAGGCTAATCAAGTTTGAGAGCTTGTAAACCTTTCTAAAGGAGTAAAACCCATAGGGTGTAAGTGGGTCTACAAGAGAAAGAAAGGAGCAGATGGAAAAATTGAAACCTATCAAGCTAGACTGGTAACAAAAGGATACACACAAAAGGAAGAAAACGATTATGAGGAAACCTTTTTTGCCTACAGCCATGCTTAAATCCATCTGCATTCTCTTGTCCATTGCTGCTGCCCTCGATTACGAGATTTGACAAATGGATATTAAGACGGCCTTTCTAAATGGCTGTCTTGATGAGACCATATATATGGTGTAGCTAGATGGGTTAAAAGCTAAGGGTCAAGAGAATAAGGTCTATAAGCTACGAAAGTCTATTTATGAACTTACACAAGCTTCCCTGTTCTTAGAACATAAGATTTCATCAAGTGATCAAAACTTATGGGTTCGAACAAAATTTAGATGAGCCATATGTTTACAAACACATTAAGGATAAGAAGGTGGTTTTCTACTGCTCTATGTACATGACATTCTGCTTACTGGTAATGACATTTGGGCATCGATGAAATTATGGTTGACCAAGCATTTTGACATGAAGGACTTGGGCAATGCTAATTATGTTCTAAGTATTCAGATCTTTCAAGATAGGAAGAATAAAATAATAACTTTATCCTAAGCCACCTATATAGATCAAATTCTCAAGAAGTAATAATTCTAAGAAAGGTAGGCAACCATCTAGGTCTAGAATTACTCTTTTTAAAAAAGAATCTCCAAAGTCTCATGAAGAAAGAGAATACATAAAGAAGATACCTTATGCTTCAGTAGTAGGTAGTCTCATGTATGCGATGCTTTGCACTCGATCGGACATTGGTTATGCAATTGGGATAATGATTCGATTTTAGTCAGATCTAGGATCAAACCGTTAGGTTATGGTCAAGTATATTTTTCAAGTACCTAAAAAGGACTAAAGGTTATATGCTAGTGCATGCTAGTGAGAATCTAACACCTCTTGGATACACTAATTTGGATTTCCAATCCTGTCTAGATTCCAAAAGTTTGATTTCATGATCTGTGTTTACTTAGGGAGGAGGCGCCATTATTTAGAGAAGTGCCTAGCAAGATTGCACTTTGAGTTCAATGATGGAGGCTAAGTATGTGGCAGCTAATGAAGCTTCGAAAGAAGCTGTGTGGCTCTGCAAGTTTCTTGGAGATTTTAAGGTAGTTCCTACAATGGATAAGGCAATATCGTTATATTGTGATAACACTACAGTGGTAGCTAATGCTAAGGAAATAAGATTTTACAAGAAGAGTAAAATGTACATTGGGAGTATCATATGATAAAGGACATTATGGTAAATGAAAAAGTGGGAATATGTAAGACCACGTCTGAGGATATTATAGCCTATCGGTGCTATGGGGATGCATAACATATGACATTTACTCACTTAGGGCAAGTGGGAGATTGTTAGACATGGTGTGCTAAGGATTAAATGATGTAATAACTTTTTGGAGATATTTAATCAATAAAAAGTTTATTTATTATTCATATATCAAATGTTGCCCTCTTTATGTTTGTTTCTATTAAATATATGATAAGTAAAGAAAAGTCAGAGACTGTTAGTCTAAACCTTTAAGATTGTGCATATGATGGACAGATTATGCGGAAGACATGAATCTTAAAGGTGATAGTCTAAATGATAAGGTTCATAATCAAGAGAATAAAGTTAGGCATTTTATTTATGTTAAGATTGTTAAGTTGTCTATATCCTTAATGGGAGATGACTTGTCTTGGTCATCGGAGTAGGACTTCGTCAGTAGAAACATTGGTATATTGTCATAGGTGATGATATATTGGATCGAGGTAAAAGTTGAATTGGTTTTGATTAATAATTTCATTTTTTTAGATCAATTCACTTTAGACAATCATATGTGTTAAATCCTAATCTTGAAATGAATTAATGGAGCTGTATTCTCGACTAGTGTCTTCTGATGTACTAAAAGGTGATATCCTAATTTGATGTGCCAAATGATGACATCCTGATTTGATGATGATACGCATACGGGTACATTAGAAACATGACTCTTGATTGACATGGACTTGTTATTCATAGATCTATAGCTTTTTTGTAGAGTTAATGGTATTCTCTTATATGCATTATCCTATTATTAGAATACTAAAGCGCTGAACCATTTGGATACATAGATGTAACCGAATGGAATACTATTTATGAATACTAAGTATTACAATGGTGAGAAAATGGAACATAAGATAAAGATAATAGTGAAGATAAAGCGAAATTCATCCTCAAGCTGATTATGAATATCCTATAAGGATATTACACAATATGATATGTCATGGACGATTGGCTTATAGAAGCTTTGTAATTTTATATAGTTCAAGAGTGTAGCTCTAAACTTTTAGCAGAGTAGCATTAGAGTTTATAATTATAATACATATATGCATATTTGGAATATGTTAATTTATAATTATTGGAGCTTGATCGATATATGTCTATTAGGTCCCTTTTGCTAGCTTATAATAACTGTAATGATATGACGTATTTTTCTTACATATTAGTGACCTATGTTAGTTATTAGCTTAGCTGAAATTCGATTAGAATGAATTTAATAATTCATGTTAGTTTATTGGTTTAATGTGAATTAATTCAAGATAAACATGTTGAATTATTTAGATAATATTTTATTTGATATAAGATTATCTATATAAACGGTTTTAATCAAATAACTTCGCTATTGAGCTATTTGAATTAAAATTGAGGCTCTATCTTCTCGTATAAAAATAAGCTATTTTGAGGCCATGTCATATCATTCGTAGTATGATGCGAAGCATACAATCACTCTAAATGGTCCTTTAGAGGGAAGTACCTCGAAACTTATATGGCACTTTCTTTCCCTTTGTATTTTTATCTACCCATCAAATTTCGTTACATGCTGAACAAGCTTCCAAATCCACATTCTCCTTCCAAAATAACGCTAAATCATACTTGTAGACATGAATTGACTCATACCCTATGAAAAGTTTCTTCAACTTTTTTTTGCCTCATAATGGGAACTAGGAAGTTGAAGACCTAAAGATTATCTATCCATAACTTCAACATTTAGTCAAGAGACTTATTCATCCAATTGTTCTTTACTTTCAAATACATTAGTTTTGCCAAGAAGTTCAAAGCCGAAGTCTTCAAAATACTAGAGTACAACTCTATCTCTAGCTCTTCAAAGAGATCCTTGTATGCAAACCTTCATTAATTGTATGTATCTCCTCAGAACCATGAATTTCCCTATGGCTAACAACGTCTTGGTCTATTGTAAACATCTCAATGGATGGTTCAAACACATCATTAACGGTGCTTGTAGTGGTTTCCTCCACTTCTCCATGCTAAATCCACTTAGTGTAGAATGTGTTAAACCCTCTATCGAATATGTGCACTCTGACAACATCTAAGGGTTGTAATCGAAAATTCAAGCAACGTACATAGGGATGTCTTACAAGATCATCATCATTGACATGATTTTTTACAATCGCAATGAATGCTGTTAAACTCTCCTAATATACAGGCACTAGACGGTTCTTCAAATGTATCTAACATTTGTCAATCGACATCTTTAAGTATGTAATGCACCAAAAAAAATATGTACAAACATGTAATGCAAATGTTTGCATGGAAAACTATTATCCACCTTCACTCCTCATCCTACAAGGTATACGCCCTATCCCATTCAGGATCGTAACTTATGCATTCGTTACTTATTTCACAATACCCCTTTCTTGTAGAAATTTTGGTAGCATCTCCCCTTAGTTCTCTGAAGTGTGTTATCGAAGGTCGCACAACTGGAGAATGAAGGAAGACAACCAAAACAACAAGGTGTGAGTGCAAATTAGCAAAAACATGCAAAATTACAATCCCAAACTGTCCAAACGGGACAATTCAAGAAACTATTCAAACTATCCAATCATCGATTCTCGAATAGGTCTGAGGTTATTTTCAGAATGAAATGCAATATATGATAAGCAATAAACTCATATGCACGTATGATTCTTAATGACAGCATCCTATAGTAGTACACTTGTCGTGAAATTCTTGAATATTGATAAAAATAGTGTTATTCCATTTCCATAACTCTTACAAGTTTTATTCAATTTTATGTAATTATTTATATTCGTTACATACTAATTTTTATTGCTTAAACATTAAACAATAATTCTTTTTTGTTTTAATATTCTTTATCATTACATATTAATCTAACTATTGTTATTATTTTTTTCGTATAATAAATTTGTAATTGTAAGACTATCACCTAATTAACTGTAATTATTTTTATAGTCAATAAAATCTTAGTTATTACTTGTTAATTATTAATTATTAATTATTGATTTCTAATTGTTGTTGTTGTTGTTGTTGTTGTTATTGTTATTATTTTTGTTATTATTAATCTTATTTTTGTTATTATTATTGTTGTTATTGTTGTTGCTGTTGTCACTCTTGTTCTTGTTATTGTTGTTATTCTTGTTCTTGTTGTTGTTGTTGTTGTTGCTATAATTATCATTATTATTATTGTTATTGTTATTCTTATTCTTATTATTGTTGTTATTGTTCTTAACCATTGTTCTTGTTATTATTATTATTGTTCTTGTCATTATTATTGTTGTTATAATTGTTATCATTATTGTTCTTATTGTTCTTCTTATTATTATTCTCTTTATTATTCTTCTAATTATTATTATTTTTATTCTTCTTACTATTATTCTTCTTGTTATTGTTCTTGTTCTTGTTATTAGTATTATTATTATTGTTATTGTTATTATTATTATTATTGTTGTTATTGTTATTGTTATTATTATTGTTGTTATTGTTATTGTTGTTGTTGTTGTTGCTGTTGTTGTTATTAGTACTACTGTTGTTGTTGTTATTGTTCTTATTATTGTTGTTGTTATTGTTATTACTATTGTTATTCTTATTGTTATTATTATTGTTGTTGTTGCTGTTGTTCTTGTCGTCGTCATTGTGATTCTTATTGTTAATCTTCTTATAATTATTCTTATTGTTAATATTATTATTGTTGCTATTCTTATTATTATTATTTTTATTATTGTTGTTATTATTATTGTTGTTGTTATTGTTATTGTTGTTGTTATTGTTCTTGTTGTATTTGTTATTTTTATAATTAGATATAATTATTTTTTACTCAATAAATATTATTCATTACTTATTAATTATTAATTTTGAATTATTATTGTTGTTGTTGTTGTTGTTACAACAACAACAACAATAATAATAATTATTATTAATGTTATTATTGTTATTATTGTTATTATTCTTGTGATTATTGTTGTTGTTGTTGTTGTTGTTATCAATGTTATTATTATTGTTATTATTGTGTTATTCTTGTTCTTGTGATTGTTATTACTACTACTACTATAGCTACTCTTGTTATTGTTCTTCTTATTATTCTTCATGTTATTATTCTTGTTATTATTGTTATTGTTGTTGTTGTGTTTAAATAAATTAATAATTATTAACGACTTAATTTATTAATGACTATTACTTAATTCTTACTTAATAATTGTTGACTAGTATTAATCTTAATTAAAATTTTAAATTATTTTTTCTTACTCAACAAATATTAATTATGAATTATGAATTATTAATTTTTAATTATAATTATTATATTTATGTTAAAATAAATTAATAATTATTAACCACTTAGCTAGTTAATTACTATTACTTAATTCTTACATTATAATTGTTAACTATTATTAATTTCAATTATTATTTAATTTTTTCTTAATTAGTTAGGATTATTATTAAGATTATTAGTTACTTAATTTTAATTATTAAGAATTAATTACTATTGACTTAATTATTAACCCAATATTTCTTTTTAATTATGAATTTTCTTAGTTTAATTAATTGATTATTAAAACAATTAATTATTACTTGATTAAGAATATTAACTTTAAGATTTTATTTAAGATTACTAATTAACATTACAATTTAACTTCTTTTGTAATTCCATATATAACCAAATACATAATCTTGTATTCAATTAAACATACTAACATATATTACACAATCAAAATTAACAAATAACATAACATTATATATTATACATAATCACATATTCAACTAAAAATATTAACATAAGCACATAGTACACATAACCATATGAACACATGTTCAATTCTACACATAACTTATAATCACATAATCAATTATACAAATTAACACAATTTTACATAATAACAAAATCATAATTACATAATCAATTACTCATAACAAAATCATATATTACACATAATAAAATACCAAATTCAATAAAATTTTAAAATTAATCACATTTAAACTCAAATCCAAAAAAAATCAAGAAAACACAATAAAAAAAAATTACATTTACACACCACAAAAAATGAGGTACGTATAGAACGTGTTAGACAAAATGTGCTAAGGATTAAATAATGTAATAGGTTTTTGAAACATTTAATTAATAAAGAGATCAATATTTATTTCATATATCAAATATGTTCTCTTTATGTTCATTTATGTTTAATATATGATAAGCAAGTAAAAGTCTAAGATTGTCAATCTAAACCTTTAAGATCATGCATATGATGGACAAATTATAGAAAAGGCATGAATTTTAAGGTGATAGTCTAAATATATAAGGTCCGCAATTAAGGGAATAAAGATGGGTGCCTATTTTATGTCAAGATTGCTATGTTATCTATATCCCTGATGAGAAATGCCTTGTCTTGGTCAGCGAAGTTGGGCTCCGCGAGTAGAAACATTAGTGTGTTATCTTTGGTGACGATATATTGGGACTAAAATTGAATTGATTTGATTAATAATTATGTTTGTTTAAATCAATTCACCTTAGATAATCATGTGCGTTGCATCTTAATCCTAAAATGAATCAATAAGTCCGCACTCTTGTCTTGTGTCTTTTGAAGTATCAAAGGGTGACATCCAGAATTATGTGAAGGTATGCATACCAGTACATTAGAGACATAACTCTTAAATGACATAGACTCGTTATTCATAGATATAGAATCTATAACTTTTTGTAGAATTAATGATATTCTCTTATAGACATTATCTTATAATTGAAAAATTGGAGCGCTTAACCATTTGGATACATAGGTGTAACCAAATGATATACTATTTGTATAGGTTATGAATAGTAAGTATCCCAATTGTGAGATAATGGAAAATAAGATAAATATAATCAAGAAGGTAAAATATAATTTATCCTTAAGTCGATTATGAATATCCTATGAGGATGTTACATATTATGAAATGTCATGGACATTTAACTTATTAGAGTTTCATGATTTGTATATAGTTCAAGAGTACAGCTCTAAGCTTTTAGTGGAATAGCTTTAGAGTTGATAATTATAAAATATGCATGCTGGGATATGTTATTTTATAAGTATAAGAGCTTGATCTATATATGTCCATAGGATTCCCTCTGCTAGCTTACAATATTTCCTATGACAATACGACATATTTTTTGACATATTAGTAACTTATCTTAATTCCTAAGATTGGATAAAATTTGAATAATTGGATTTATAATTCATGTTAGTTTATTAGTTGAATTAATTTTATAATTAATTCATGATAAACATATTGAATTATTTAAATATATTTTATTTGAATATGGGTTTATCTGTATGTAACTGTTTTAGTTAGATAACTTATCTATTGGGTTATTTGAATTAAAGTTGAGGCTCTATAAAGGATACCTAGGTCAAATAAAATAGAAATTATCCAATCGGTTCAAATGAGGTGAATCAGATAACTCTAAGAGGCTAAAAAACATGTCTACTAGGTCAACATTGATCAAGGAGTTGATTACCATACACAGGGGGCGGTCCATTGCCCCTACTTTATCCAGATATATGTTTCACATGTTTATCACTTTGAGATTTGATGCTAAGTCAAATTTTGAGACTGATTTTGATATATATAAATGCCCAATGGCTCCATATAAATAGGTAACATGTTCCAATGCTTTGATATCATTATTAACATCAAGGTAGGTCACTTAAGAGGTTTTCGATAGAGATTTTCTACTAAGAGATTCTATTTCTATAAAGAATTATTATTCATTTTTTAGAACAATAATTTTGATTTTTTTTTTTTTACAATTGTAGGAAGAGTTACTAAGGGAGAATTGAATAATGTGTGCCCATTCACACTCTGATCATGGAAAAGATAATAACAAAAAAGACTAATTGGTTAAGGCTCTTTTGAACAATGTTCTTAGTAGCAGTTCTATCAAACGATGTTTTGTTAAAAGTTCAATTCCAATTCTAAAGGGTACGTAAGATCTGTTATTGATTTATCTTATATAGCATGTCTAACTTGTTTGTGGAAAAGTTCATTTATTAAAATAAATAAACCCATTACATATTACTTTCAAACAAAATGAGGATGCAACAAGATGATGGCAGTGGTGGTGGTGGGTGCAGTGGATAGCCAACACCGATTGTGGTGACAATAGGAACAGCGGTAGTCATGGCAACACTAAAACAAAGAGAGCAATAAGGAGGGAGAGAAGAAGAAAAAGGGAGGGAGGAGAAAAAGAGTTATATTTTTAACTCATTTTTAAAATATTAAATTGTTATCAATCTTTTGAAAAATGATCTTTTAAAGTGTTTAAAAAAGAAGTTTTAAAACACGTTTTAGTGGTAGTTTGGTCCAGTAGGACTGGCCTGCTAGTTACTTGGGATAAAAAGCATGAATTTCATGCTCTCTAACTAGCCTATCGGTTGTGACAAATGGCCTACTCGTTATGACAAATGGTCCTAGTTAAACATAACAGAGAGCATGATTTTTCATGTCCTCTAGTAGCCTTCCAACCACTAAAACCAATCTTTTAGCCTAGTTCACTTGCCTACTAGTCGCCTTGTAGCGATGATAAATGTATAATTTTATATAATTTTTTATCATTCTTGTATTTATTTTGTTAGTTTTTAAGTTTTCTTATGTTTTTATGACATTTTGGTGTTTGTAGGTATTTTGAGGCAATGGAATTAAAAATGGGTTAAAAACGAGAATTGAAAAACTTCAAGAAACATATTGACATGTTTAGAAGATCGCTAAGGCACCGTGGCTTGAGTTCCAGGCACCACAACCTACGAAACGAGGTAAACAAGCAAAGGGGCCCAAGGCTTGGGAACCACAATGCTGGATTTGGGCGCCACAGTGCAAGTAATTGGGCGCTACAATGCCCAACGCGAAATAGCTATGCATTAGTTTTCGTAGCACCGCAATGCTAGGAGTTTGGTGCCATAGTGCTACATCGTGAATAGTCCTAGTTTTTGACAACAAATTGAGTCTAAAGTTTCCCATTTTGACCCCAACTTGGAGAGCCTATATATTCATGAGTTTAGGGCATAAAAATGGACATTTTTCCTTTTTTTTAGTTTTTGGACTAGAAAGATGGGAGAGAAGCTTAGGTGGTGGCTTAAAGAACATCATCTACGTGGAGGACTCTTAACGCTATTATCATTCTTCTTATTCTCCTTTCTTTATCTTTTTTTTTTCAATGTCACTAGTTTAGTTTTATATTTGGTTGAGGATAATTTCAAAACCCTAGACAAGATTATATGATTAATTGTCAGAATTATTTTTCAAATTTTCAATTGAGATTGTTTATGTTCTTCTATAATTATTGTTCACAGCTACTTTCTTGTTTTATTTGAGCGGCCAACTAAACAGGACTTGAAAATTAATTTATTGTTAAATTGGAATGCTTGATCCATAATTGTCTTGTGTAATAATCAAGAGTAGAATATTGTGGTCATTGATTATGGTCAAGTTTTTGTATCATTATATGTAGAACATAACCAAGGTGAAATGAACCAAGATTATGTATTTGTTGCTTATGTAGAATATAACCTATCTTTCTCATCTTAATACTTTTGTTACGTTAAAAATAAAGAGCATATTGTAGGTTATTTAATGGAAATGGATTACATAAATAGCTTGTTCTATTTAACAACAAAGTAAGGAAAGATTAGGCTAACAGAGCTTATTGTTATCTATGATTAGTATTTTAAATAGAAAAATTTGGGAACAATTATGTGATTAATTGCATAGCATTTTTTAGTAATTGATAATAATCCTTTAACTAATTTTATTATTATTGTTTTGCTTTTATTTATATTTTTGTGTTTTATTTGATTTCATAATTTAGTTAATTATATTCAAATCCCCCTTTATGTTTGGTTGTATTGTGTTTTAGGTGTTAAAGTCAATAATTGATTAACTAGAACCAATCCTTGCAAGAACGACCCTCGTTTGTCATTATACTTAATAACGACCATATTTTTAGAAAGGTTTAATTTGGTGCTTCCCTCGAAGCTTGCCAAGCTACTTGTTGGTCAAATGACCATTGGAGCTATTTTGTCCAATTTTAAAATTTGGCCTGTCGATTCTCATTTCTGATTCACCAATGAGTCCATAACGGCAAGGATTTTTTACATTGGGATTCATGCCACAACAATTATTTTGGCTTAAAATGAATTTTTTTTGTCTTTACAGGAATATTATATTTATATTCCTTTTGATATGTGACAACTAGCCTTTTCAGACAGTCACTTAACTTTTTTAAACATCATTCTTAAATATTAATCATACTTACTTAGTAAGAAAATACTGAATTAAATTTTTTTCTTCAAACATCCTTGGAAAACTTTCTTAAAAACTGTTGCGACCTCTGTCGCCATTCAAGTCGAGACCACGCTCAATAGTTGACTTTAAAACCATTTCAAATCGTTTCTTAAAACTTATTAGGAAACGTAGACTAAATCATAGTTTAAAACTTAACTTTATAATTACATAGAGTATTTAGTAAAATATATCTTAAAATTTTAAAAATATTTCTCAAAACTTTGACTATCTTAAAACTTTAAAAACATTATATCAAATAGTGGGAAAACATTTTTTTTTGTACAGTAGAAACTTACTGTGGTGGTATCCATACCTAAATCTTTGCATCTGTCTTCCGCAACACCTAGCTCTTATAACAAGTCCTATTGGTCACCCATAAAACTACCTACGGCTAGTAAGTTCAAATGTAATCTCACAAATCATTGAAACATGCTTTAAAAATTTTTCTCGTAAAAATCTTTCTCTTAAAACATTTTTCATAAACATTTTTTTGTAAACATTTTTCATAAAACATTTTTGTAACGTTTTTCATAAACGCTTTCATAAAGCATTTCTATAACATTTTTCATAAATGTTTTTCATAAAATATTTAACATAAAACAATCCCTAGATTGCTCTTCATAAACGTCATTTATGTTTTCATAAACACTTAACATCAAACATTCCTTAGAATGTTTTTCATAACATATAAATGTTTCATAATAAGAAAAAAAAGAAAAATCAAAATGCATGTTTCCATTTATGCTCAATTATGAACTTTCGATTATGAGTGTCTTATGAACATTCTTTTCTTACTTTAACTTTCTATCCTTATTTCTTAACTTTCCTTATCTTACTTTAATTTTCTATCCTTGTTCTTTAACTTTTCTTATCTTACTTTAGTGTTCGTACCAACGTCATCAATCATGAGATTATAAACATGATGCTTCCCTTGTGGAAGACTTGAGACCATCAATCACCGAGGTCATGTACCTCACATCAAGGAGGTCAAACTTTAACTTTACTTTCGGTACCTCACATCAAAGAGGTTGGTACGATACTTTCTTTTATCATCTATGCTTTACCTTCTTTTTAATGTTAATGAGCATAACAAATGCTAACACATCATATGCAAACACCTTTGCAAATCATATCTTATACTCTAAAACCTATTGCATAACAAATGCAACATAAAACGCAAACACATTTTGCAAATCATAACTTTTATTCTGAAACTTATTGCATAACAAATGCATCATAAAACTTATAACTTAAACTATAAAACATTATGCATTATCAAAATGCAAAACATACTTCAAATACTTTGAAAATTATAACTTGAACTTTTAAAAACATTATGCATATCACTATGCAAATAGACTTTAAACATAAGGTTGCAAATTCATTGCAAATCTTGCTTTGAATCTTTAAAACTTTTTGCATAATAAATGCAAACATATTTTAAAAGAAACTTGCATAGTAATTGCAAACTCATTTATTAACATATACATAAATATTTAAAAATCATTTACTTCATGCTGTAGATGAAGTTTGAACTTACTTGGACTTAGCTCCAATGTTCTCTACTCCATTCCTGTCGCATTCCTTTTCCTTCCATTAGTCGGCTTTTGTGTCCTGATCAAATGATAGCCAACTTATTAGTTAACTTTCTTTATTATCAATCCACTTGATTGATAACTTAACTTAAAGCTTAAACATTCATTCCTTCTTTTCATAACTTGATATACTATCAGTCTATCACTTTCTTTACCTTGTACCCTGTTGCTTTTAACTTTGTAACCTACCAGGTTACTGTACTTTTTACTTAACTTCATAACCAATCGGGTTATCACTCTTTTGTTCTTAAGGGACCCTTAGTTAAACTTCCTGTCTCACTAGCGGTTTTGATACTTAATGTATTATGAAACATTTCTGTCAAAGAATATTATGCTAATTCGGAGTGTTCGACTCTGCTTTGGCCGTTTTCATAAAAATGACGTTTTTACTACTATAGAGTTTTTTGTCAACTTCATAACTCTATAAAACCCATTGCTTAACTTTAACGCTTCATTATTTACATATTACAAAAAAATTACCGCTAAGGAGCGTTTTACCGATATCGAGCATTTCAGGTTCGTCTTAGCCATTTTTCATAAAATGACCATTTTGCGCTTGATCTCTTTTTCTTTCATTCTTTCCTTTTCTAAACTTTAAATTCTTTAAAACTTAGCATCTATAATTATTTACTGCCTACAGCAGTGTAGGAAATCAATATTCCCAAGTGAAAACCCAATTTTTACACAAGTTTATGGTTTGGGCCCGAAATACAAAAATATTTACATTTTTGTCCCTGAAACCAAAAACGACCAATTTATACCATAATGTTTAGTTTTTCACAAGAAACAAAACTTACAAAAGCTTCTTGGCCGTTTTTTAAACTTTTCATAACGTTTCCATTTCTTGAAATTTTGTACTCAAAATTTTGTAAAATTCATAGCTCCTAAATGGGCAAAATTTTGAAAAACTATTTGCGCCATCTTAATAGTTTCGATGAGTTCTACAATTTTTGTATTGTAGATTTTTTGAAATTCTAACGTTTAGGGGGACTTTTTAGCTGATTTTTAAATCTATCGAGAATTTATTTTTTCTTTACAATTTAGTCCCTTTTTGAAATTTCACCAAACCCTTACTTTCTTCTCTCCATCATCATCACCATCAACATATAACATAAAATAACCATGCCATAATGTCCATATTACATGCCATGGCTTAAACATTTCATCAAACACTTTGTATGCATAAAAAAATACAAACTTTATCTTAAATAAAAAGACTAGGATTTTACTTAATCCATGCAAAGGGCTTGTCCTTTCTTGATCACTTGTAAGCATCTCAAAAACCCTTGAAAACCATCCACAACACAACTTATGAAAATCCCATCCAAATCATGAATAAAACCCTCAAACATAATAGGAAAAGCTTAGGTTTTACCTTGAAAACTCTTAAATCCTCATCTCCTTCACTTGTTCTCATTTCCTTGCATGATTTGGAGCTTGGGATTCATCAAAATTTTTGAGAAAGAATTGCTTTGGGGGTGGCAAATTTGAAGGAAGAAAATGAAGCCCTTTTTTTTTTTTTTTTTTTCTTTCTTCCTTCTTTTCCTTTCTTTCTTTCTTTCTTTCTTTTTCTTTCCTCTTGCATGTTGGAGACCAAATGGCCTCTTATACCATGAATATATTTACTTTTTTTTCTTTTTCTTTTCTTTTTTTTAAATAAAAAAGTCATGAGTCACTTGGTAATCAATTAGGTTACTTTGGGTGGCCAATTGTGATTGGGCCACATTAGTGGATGTGGTGGCCCAATCAAAACTTTCAAGGTGTCCCACTAAACTTTTTACATAGTCCAAGTTTATATTAACAGTATTTTTCCTATACTGACGGTATGCTTTCCCATACAATTCACATAACCTTCCATACTTATCCACATCCATCACATAATGTAATTCTAATATTATCTTACTTTGTACTGTCCAAATTAATACTGATAATATTTTTCTTATACTGTCGGTACATTCTCTATACTGTTACAGCATTCCTTATTCATCTATATTCTCTAAACAGTATTATTCCTATACTGCTTCAACTTAAACAGTCTAATTTTTGTACTGCTCACCCTTACATAGTCCAATTCTTATACTGTGTTACTTTTATAGTGTAATTTTCATATTGCATAACTCTGTCAGTGTACTTCCTTGCACTGCATTATACAATATTTCTTGTATTATTATACAATATTTTTCCTTAAATTGTATTGTTGTCTTACATAATCCTTAAATTACTATATTTTTAATGTAGTAAAAATGCTCGAGTGTTAGATGAAATACCAAATTAATTGACATTAACTGAACATGCTTGATTGATAAGTGGAAAATTGGTTATAATTTTCCATCAAGGTTCTCATATTTGTTTGCTTTGTTCTTGAGTAATTTATTTTTATTTTATTATTTTGTGTCTTGTAGGTATTTAAAGGTGATGAACTTAAAAATGAATGAAAATTGGAATTTTAAAGCTCAAATAGTTGCATTTATTTATCATGAAGGACAACCGGGGGCAAAAATCAAAGTTTAAGGAATTTTTGGGTCAAAAAATAAAAACTACAGCCAAAATTAGTCACACCCTTACGAGGAAAAAAAAAACTTCGTAGCATCACCAAAGTACAAAGAGCCCATGCCCTCATAAAGAGCAACCTTTGCAACCACACCAAATCCCAATAGGTGCGTGACCACAAGCAAGAATGGGTGCCCCCACACGTGAGAAAATAAAAAATTGCAGGCGTAATGTCCAGGAACATGTATAGTGGCGGGGAAAGTTTCTTGCCCCCATGTGTGTTTAGCACTCTTTTTATGAGTTCCTTCTATGCACAGCCACGCGTGAGAATACCCGCCCCTGTATGTTCTATTCCCATTATGCTTGAACATGACCTAATTAAGCATTATTACCCTTTTTTAACCATCAATACCAAAACATTTAAATACTTCACTTATACACAATTAGGGATCAATTTTTCTATCAATTTTATCGATTTTCCCTTAGGTTTTAGTAGTCTTAAAAGATGAAAAAAGAAAAAGAAAAAAAAAAGAGAATCAACGACAGCTCTAAAAAGGATTGTCTACATAGAGATTCTTGAAGATGTGGCCTAGTTCTTTCTTTTGTTCTCTTTTATTTTCGTTTGTTTCATTTTATTTCTCAATGTTCTTAGTTTAGTTTTGTTTTTGGTTGAAGATGATTTCAAAACCTTAGACAAATTTTTATGATTGATTTATAAAGTTATTTTTTGGTTTTTCAATCGAGATTGTTTGTGTTCTTCTATAATTAATGTTCATAATTATTTCTTTGCTCTATTTAGGTGACAAACTGAATAGGACTTGAGAATATTCTATTGCTAGATTGGGATGCTTGATCCATAATTATCTTATTATTCTAATCATTAGTAGCAAATTGTGGTCATTGATTATGGTCAAGTTTTCTTATTATTGCATATGGAGCATAAAAAAGGTTAAATGATTCGAGCCTATATGATTATTGTCTTGATAAAGTTTTCCTATCATTAGATTGGGATGCTTGATCCATAATTGTCTTGTTATTCTAATCATTAGTACCAAATTATAGTCATTGATTATGGTCAAGTTTTCCTATCATTGCATATGGAGCATAACCTAGGTTAAATGATTCGAGCCTGTATGATTATTGTCTTGATCAACCTATCTTTCTCATCTTCATGCTTCCATTAAATTAAATCTAGAAAGCTAATTTTAGGTTGCTTAATAGGAAGGGGATTAATAGAGTGTTTGTCTTATTAAATCTACAAAATAAGGAAAGATTTATATAGAAAAGCTTATTGCTATCTACAGTTGGCAGTTTCGATAGTTAATTAGAAATAATTTTATAATTAATTGTATAGTTATTGTTTGGTAGTGGCGAATGATCCTTTAACTAGTTTCATGATCATGGTTTTATTTTACTTTATTTTCTTGTGTTTTTATTTATTTTGTAATTTAATTTAAATCCAAAACCTCCTTTTGTGTTTAGTTTTGTTGTCTTAGGTTTTGGTGTCAATAACTAATTAATTAGACCCAATCCTTTACAGGAACGACTCTTGCTCATCACTATACACAATAACGATATATTCTTAGCAGGGATTAATTTAGTGCTTTCCTCTGAGACATACCATTTATTATTGTAGGTTTTCACATTTCTCATTAAAACACGTTGTATAAGCACTAATGCGGAAGGTCACATCTAATTATTATAATAACATAGAATTTAATAGGAAAGCTAGGAACAACCGAGAATTAACAGGAACAATTGTCCAGTTGTTTTATCAAAATATTATATTTTCACTTTTATTTATTACCAATAAAGCTAAGAGAAAAAAACTAAGTGACAATTAATTAAGATCAAAAGATTTTTTATTTAATTCTTTATGAAATTCAAATTAATTGACATTTAAGTAAGCATGCTTGCTCACGAATTATTCTTACATTCCTCATCAAAGTACTCATGTACTACCAATAATACACAAGATTGCATCTAAATATTTTAATAATAGTGAATTGATTTAATTTAATTAATAAACTATAAGAACTACCGAGAATTTATACGAAAAAAGAATAGATCAACAAGAACAAGTTGTTCTTTTAAAATATTAAATTTTCACCTTAATTTAATATTAATAATACTATGGGTGATATTAGGTGACTTTAGTGCGCATTTGAAGGCATTTGTTTAAGTTCAACAGTGTTTTTGAATTCTGTTTAAAATTCCAAATTAATTGTTATTTCACTACGCATGGTTGCTCACTGTAGGTTATTACATTCCTTATCAAAACACCATGTATAAGCACTACATACAATATCACATCTAAAATTAGAATAATATCAAATTAAGTTATTTTAATTAATTAAAAAATCCATGACCAATCGAAAACTTATAGGAACAACTGACAAATCAATAAGAACAACTAGCAAATTAATAGGAATAACTAACTAGTTGTTCTATGACAATATAAAATTATTGCTTTAATTTCATACAAAAAAAGCTAAAAGAAATATATTAGGTGAGTTTAGTGCAATTTTTGAGATATTTGATTAAGTTTAGGAGTTTTTTTTAAAATTCCATTTAAATTTCCAAATTAATTGACATTTAACTAGCATGTTTGCTCACTGTAGGTTATTATATTCCTCATCAAAACATCATGTATAAGCACTAATACATAATATTTTATCAAATTTTTTTTGAAAGAATTACATCTACATATTAGAATTACGTTGAATTGAATAATTTAATTTAAAAAAAGGTAAGAAAGAACCGACAACTTGTAGGAACAATTGCCAAATCAACATAAACAACTAACCTGTTGTTTCTTGAAAATATTGAATTTTGGCCTTAATTTTACAGCAATAAAGTTAACGTAACGCTCACCGTTTTCTTTTACGAACACTTTTGTTAATTTAACATTAGAATGTGATATTTTAAGCGCTATTATTATTTATGTTAAGTAAATTAACTTTTTGTTTAGTAATGTTACAGGTGATGGCTACAAGGGATTTGTGTGCTTGAGATAGTCATGTCAAAAATAATGATAAGCTTAAAGTATTTTTCTTAAAAGAGCTTCAACTTGCCCTAAATTTATAATCTTTATAATACTCTAGAGTTACATATGCTCTAAAGTTATATTCTTGACAATGACATAAATTTTATTGCATATTTTCTTATTTTTATAACATTTATGATGTCATGATAATTACATGAGGCATTTTTATTATGGCGTTAAGATACTCGATAATATAAAGTGTCTAAAAGAATAATATGTTAGTTAATATTTTTGGGATCATAGAAGTAAACATTATTATCATGTATAAACAATTATGTATTTTAATTATATTATATTATATTATATATAACCTTTAACCTTTACATTATAACACTTATATTATATTAGAATATATTAAAATTTAACCGTATTATATTTTTATATTATATATATAATAAGTAAAATAGCATGTTGTTGCCATGGAAAAGTATATGGAAAAAAATAAAAAGAAATGAGAAGAAAAATTGCCAGGGAAGAAAAAAAGGGAAAAAAACCTAATTAGATTAGGATTATACTCATCTAAAAAAGAGGGGAAACCTAATTAGACTAGGACTAAAGTTATTTATACCTATAAATATGTGGCTTCAAGCACATATTTTATTCCTATCCAATTTTCTTGCCTCTATCTTTTCCCATATTCCACCATGCTTTTATGCTCTTTTTCCTTCCCTATACCTCACATGCCATTAGTTTGGAATTTTGTTTTCTTCAAGATTTTCTCTAGTCAAGAATTTATTACTCGTATTTTCTTTCAAGCCAAAATAGAAGGAATTCTTTTTCGAGATTTTGCATGCAAGTCTTCATATTTATTGAAGAAAACAAAAAAATTTAAGGTATGGCTTAAAGGTTTTTATAGTTTTGAATTTTAACCATTGATATATGTTGTTTTGTAACAACCTTTATTAGAAAATTGTTCTTTTATGTTGTGAATGTATATGTATGTATATTTGTATGAAAAATAAATTATTTTGTTTATTACTTTGATTATAACAATGTTATTTTATGGTGGAAAGCATTTATGTTCGTATGATATCATGAAATTTTATGAAAATAATGTTTTGTTATTGGAATTTAATATGAAAATTTTAGGGTTTTCAGTTTGTTAGTAAGGTTGCTGGTAATGCTTTAAAATCAAATGATTTTATTCTCTTGCGATTTTTGGATATAATATGTATATATATGTTAAGAATGTGTGGGATTTTTATAAATTTTTGTTCAAGATCTATTAGGATTATGAGCTTTTAAACAAACACTACTCACAAAATTTTATTTGCTAGCAGAATTTTATTTGTGTGTTGTAGAGCCTATTTTATGGGATAGAAAGTGTCTTTTGATTCTAACAAAAAATTATGAGTCATGGTTGATATGTTACTAAATGTCTATAAATTTTTAGATTCATATCTTTATTATGTTTTAAGATAAAATTTGTTGCTTGCCAAGAACTCAATAGTTATAGATGTCTGCCTGATATGCTCTATGTAATTCATGAGATAATAAATCATATTTTTAAAACTTGCTTTGTATAATTTATTATTTTTCTAACTTATACATATATATATATATATAAAGCATATCACATAAAAATTTCAAAAGTGTATCATACATATTTGATTTTATAAAAATGTTTGAATAAAACATGTTCACTATTTAGCATATCTGGTGTTAATATTAACTTTGAATTTGAACGATTGTTTTTAAATTACTTCGAATTTGTTTGAAGTTGAATTTTGGATATGTTGTCATTTTATGCATCAATTATGTGTAGTAATTTTTATAAATTATTTGTGTTATTTTATGGCACAAATAATTTAATAAATATAATTTTTAATTAGGGCTGCTCACTGCCAGGCTTTGCTGGAAAATTTTGTAGCATTGATTATATGATTTATTTAAATTATCAAATGAAATTTTTATGGCTAATGAAAAATCTAAGAGTTATATATGTGTTAACTTTATTCTTGCAAATTTTCATGACCTAATTGAATATGAATTGAAAAATATAGGAATATAGGATTATGAATCCTTGATGGTCAATCAAGTTTTATGATTAGCAGATTTACTTGAATGTTTTGAAAATTAGAAAAATATATTTTGGATTAATATTTTCAAGAGAAGAAAATTTTAGTCATGATTATATATGTTAGCTATGTTATGGAATAACTCTTACACTTTATTCATGCTTATGAGTTGAGATTAATTTCTCTAAGTGATTAAAGGTCAAGTTTTCTATCTTTATGTTTCTTGACTTTGAGTGCATGTTTGTGACTCAAAGATGCTTTGTTTCATTAAGAATGACATATGATGATGTAATGTAATATAAAATTATTTCATGAACATGAATATTAATTTCATGTATTATATGAATAATTAACATGAACACTCCAAAATGCAAGCATATCAAGAACCGCAATAACATCACTCGATTTAAGGTTTAGTAAGCAAGCAAGTCAAGTAAATATATTCTCACCTGCAACATAATAAAAGTTTACAAAAATGTTTTGAAAATATATTTTATGATAATTTTAAGTTTATTTTTATATATTGTCTTCTCATAGAAACTTTTGTTACAACCAGAAGAATTAACGGATGTTTCAGTGATGAGGTATATTAAAGGTATATCTATATATGTATCACTTAATTAAGCATTGCACACCTTATATTTATGTTTATGATGTCCCACAAGGTTTATGTTAAACTTAAATATGAAAAGTAGTGGAAGGAACAGATCGTTGGCAAATAAAAATTTTTTTAAAACTTTGCTCATCGAAAATAACAATATAATTTTAATTAATAATAGAAAGTTTTGAGAATTTTTATAAACCTCTTGAAGACCTATCAGGATATCTTAGCTTTTCTTTTGGACATCACAATCTTCCAAGCTGAGCTTCTACAACAAAGGAAAGACGAGTGGGCGTCAAAATACAAGAATAAATTAACCTCACACTATTTTGGATCTGATATGTACTCAATACATGAGATAGCAGACCTTTTTTTTTAGATAAAGAACTCTTAGTATTTTTTCTCTGAGTATTCTCTAGAAGTTACATAAAAAGATATTGAGATAACTATTATCTCTATCTTTTTATATCTAAGGAGTTAGATATTTTTCAATTAATTTTAATTTATTTTAAATTTTAAATAATCACCCTATTAGACATATGGAGAAGGGATATATTCTACGTTCGTTATCCCCTTTTTTATTTTATTTTATTTTATTTTACCCAAATCACGTAAATGTGGTTCTTTAAATTATATTTATATATAATATATATACATTTACGTTCTTTAATTATATATATAATATATAACTTTACGTATTTTAATTATATATATAATATTTATAAGTTTGTGTAAATCATGTTAATCGTGATTTTTGCATATATATAATATATTTATATATAATATAATAAAATTATATATATATTTAATTTCAAAACTAAATCATATTAATTTAAGAATAGATTTTAAATTAATTAATAATTTAATTTTGTATCTATATAGGAAAAGACAAAATGTGGTCCTATCATACATGTGTCATACACGAAATTAAAATTATATCTAAATAATCTCATTATTCAAATATTATCAATTAATTAATTTAAAACATATTTAATTAATGTCATTAATCAAACATAATCAATTAATGAATTTAACTAATGCTGAGTTAAATTTGACAACATTTATCACATTATATTATGTGTCATAGAAAATATTTTTTTGTGTCACATTAATATCTCAAGTATGAAATAATTAATTTAGAATTCGATAATTCTAAATTAAATATGTATAATTCATTCTTATGCATCAAAATTCAATATAATGTTATAGAGGTGGCGTTAGGGATCTATGGGCCTATAACCCAACCTCCAATAAATTTTGACAATTAATTAAACTCTTTCATTAATGTGCCAAATTTAATAGTTTCAATATTACTCCACTAAAACACTGAAACTGAATTCCTTATATTATAGTGAAAATTACTCAAAAAAAATTAACGAATAGTCCATTAATATAATCATTACATATAAGTATGTCCTCCATAAATATTTCATAATAAGAGTTAGGTTCAATTTTTGTTTGCTTTTCTTATTACATCTTTACTCTTGAGTTTTAATAATTCTCTAATGAACTGCTAATTCATAATCTTATTATGAACGAGCGCTCTGTTGTTCAAATCTTGAATCATCACTCAAGAGAGTTATTTTTCTAACTTTCGCAAGGAAGGAATGGATTCTATATCTATATAATATTATTCCCAGCCATTTATTCCATTATGTTTTAAATATGCTAAGTTATGATCTATATTTAGGCAAATCTTACATGAAATCAAAAAACATAATGTCATAAATGGGATTTTAATAAATACTAAGGATTAAGATTGTCAAATATATGATTAACATAGTGATAAATTTGAGTACTCTATTTGCAATCGATAATTATTAGAAATTCATAATTTATCTGGTCTAGTCCTATATAATCTCATTATATAAAGTACCTCTAATCTAATATCTTTATATTAATAGCCCATATAAGACTATTTCATTCTAAATGAGATTGGACCGTACTTATAATATTTAATTAAAGATCTCAAACTTTAATTAATTATAATGGACTATTTAGATTATTATTTATAAATTTTATCCCTAAGCATATATATAATACTTATATGCTGAATGTATAGTCACATAAATAATCATAGAATTTTCTTCATGTTTATAAAAGTATTCATAATACATATAAGCAGACAAAATAATTATAAATGTCACTTTATTTATTTATTAACAATATGTACAATGTCATAGCTTATAGGGCACCAACCCCAATAGTTTGGACTTGTCATGTTTAGTTTGGGACTAGCTACCCCACTCCTCTCATGACGGCGCCCCTATGATGTTAATAGTGTAACATTTGGGCCCTTAAAGATAAAATGAATAATGTTTTAACATGGAAGTTTAAAAGAAGAGTTATGTTCTACATAAACATGGGCCTCGTGCACTACTATGATTATAATTACAATATTATGTTATGATTTTTATGAAATATTTTATGTTGTGAGATAGGAATGTGTACTTACTAAGCTTATGCTTACTTAGTTTCTATTATGTTGCAGATAAGGATAATATATAGGTTGACTAGGATGAAGGACAAAGACAGGGGTGTGTGCAAGGAGTGTTGGATTGAAAACACAGTCATATCATCAAAGGAATTGAGACTCAAATAAAAGTTAATAGATTATGTTATGTATTTTTATTTGTTTAAGACTTAGTTCTATTGTGATATGTTCTTTTGAACTTATATTTTATTGAATGTAATTTGTACTTAAGATTTATAGTTTCTTAATTTATTTATTAAAGAATATGGTATATAGTTCATTTCTTCATTATTAGTCTTAATTAGATGTTTGATTAGAATTAAGAGTGCTTGCATTATATGTGTGAGTTTGGATTTGCTAAATATAAATATATATATTTGTAAACTAAGTTTCTATAGGTAGTTGTCGGTTATCCGAATGCTTTAGGTATTTCATTGAGCTAACTGAGGAGGAAAAGTTAAATCCGGTAAGTAGTTTTGTAAAAAAAAATGCATGTGTAATGAATGTATTTCCTAGGATATTTCTCTACATGTTATTAATTGCTTCGAACTTCTTATTGGTAATTATTAAGTTTAAGTGGTAAAAACAATGTTCTTTGTGGCATCTATAAGAGGGCGTTACAGTCATGGTATCAGAGAGGTTTTCGTTTCGAATACGCATCGCTACATGTTAGATTCAAGTCCTCCAAGTAAGTATAAAAATTATCAACGTTCTAATATATAGATGTTAAGTTACATTGGTTAGAGGTGTATGCCCAAAAGAGTAAAAATATAATATATTTTTGGAGACATTTTTATCAATAAAGAATTTATTTATTATTTATATACCAAATCTTGTCCTCTTTACGTTCATATTTGTTGAATGTATGTTAAGCAAACAATAGTCTGAGATCGTCAACCTAAACCTTTAAGAATTGGGCATATAATGGACAGATTATGCGGAATACACGATTCTTGAGGTGATGGTCTAAATCATAAGATCCACAATCGAGGGAATAAAGTTGGGCGCTTTATTCATTTAAAGATTGTTATGTTGTCTATATCCCTATTGGGGGATGCTTTGTCTTGACCATCGGAGGTGAACTCCATGAATAGAAACATTGACACATTGTCATAGGTGACGATTTGTTGGATCAGGACATAAAGTGAATAGATTTGGATTAATAATTCTGTCTCATCAAATCGATTCACTTTAGACAATCATTTGTATTGTATCTTAATCTTGAGACAAATAGTGGGCCCGTTGTCTTGACTTGTGTCTTTTGATGTACCAAAGGGTGACACACACATTATAATAGCGGTATGCATGTGGTGATATCCTGTTATTCATAGATATGGAATCCATAGCTCCTCTTTAGGAGTAATGATATCCTCTTATATGCGTTATTTTGTAATTGGAAAACTAGAGCGCTCAACCAATTTGGATACATAGGTATAACCGAATAATATACTGTCTTTGGATGGTAAATTTTTCAATGGTGAGATAATAGAACGTAAGATAAAAATAATTGGGAAGATAAGACAGAACTTGTCCTTAAGTCGATTATGGATAATCCTATGGGAATACGATACACTATGATATGTCACAGAGATTTAACTACACGGGCTTCGTAATTCTATATAGTTTGAGAGTGTAGCTCCAAGATTTTAGCGGGGTAGCGTTGGAATTGATAATTATGAAATGTATGTCTAGAATATTGGGTTTCATAATTATTGGGAACTTGAACTATATAGGTCCATTTGTTCCCCATTGCTAGCTCACAAAATCCTATAACGATACGACGTGCTTTTCCAATAATTAGCGACTTATGTTAGATTTATCAAATTGGCTGAAATTCAAAAAAATCAAATAATTCATTTATATTTGTCGGTTGAATTAATTTTGTGACAAAAGTAATTCAAGATAAACTTGTTGAATTATTGGGATAGGATAATTCTTGTCTGTTTATCAAGTGATTTAATTTTGGATAAATTAAATCAAGATAAACTTGTAGAATTATTAGGAATTCATTTATTTTCCTAGAGATTATCTAGATAAAGTTGTTTTAGTTAGATAACTTTTCTATTTGGTTATTTGAGTTAAAATTGAGACTTTATCCTATAGAATCTCAAGTGAAAAATAAAAAATTCACTGAGATTTTTATCGACAGTTTGGCATGTCGATCCTCAAGTTCGGCCTACCAATGAGGCAAGTTCGTCATGCCAGTTAGATAGATTGGCATGCTGATTGCACGATAAAAAGATCACGTGTTTTCAAGTGGATTTCATTAGATATTGATCCGAATTTGATTCTGATTCTAATTTTGAGGCATTATCTTATAAGGACTGACTCTTGAACTCAACCTCTATAAAAAAGGAAGTGAGTCTCACTATTATCTAGATCAATCGAGACATTAAGAGTGAAACTATGCAAGTGAGATTCTGAAACTCCCTGAGAGCTCTTGGTCAAAAATCACGAACACTAGCTTTGGGTTCTCTCAATAGGTTGGAAGAAGAGTCACCTGGTGGAAGAGCTGTACATGTGAGCCCACACTCACTCCGATTGTGGATAGAGAATTGCAAAGAAGGCCAATTGGTTGAGGTCCTTCGAATGTTACTTCTCTTCACTGATTGTAGGAGCTTTTCGGCACACAAAGGTTAGTAAGATATGGTTAATTTATGCATATAGCATGTCAAACTTGTGTTTTTAGAAAATACTCTGATATTAAATTTTTAAAATTTTGCTGCATGCTATTTTTTCAACAATTGGTATCAAAGCTGTGGTTTTTATATAAATTTACAAGTTTGTGATCATGCTATATATGTAAATTATGTGATCTTAATCTCTCCTATGCTTGAATTTAATTTTATAGAGAGTTGGCACTCTAGGTTTCTATATAATTTTATGTTGACATGGATTATATAATGAATGTTTATTAATTAATTATGGTTGATTATATTATTATTTAATTATTTTTAAATTAATTTATTTATTCCGGTTATGGTTCCTTAGATGATAGAATGTGTATCTAGGTTTACATGTAATTAGATGGCGGACTATCATTTTAGTCTAGGAATTATCATTTAATTTTAAATTTGTAAGAATTTTGTAATTAAATAATCATTCAGAGAAGACGGACCTACAAGATGGATGATGGCAATCCTAGGTATTTCTTGAGTCTCTAATTTTATGTTTTTGAATTGCTTAAAATAAAATTGATGAATTGCATTAAAAAATTATATTTTTTGGAAAGGGTTATTTATGCTCGATTGGCATGCCAAAACCCTAGTTCGACAAGTCGATGGTCGTAGATCGGCAAGCTAGACAAGAGCTTTAGTAGGCCGTCAAGGGGGCAGAAATCAAGTGGCTCTAGTAGCAGGCCGAACTTCTAGTTCAACAGGCCAATTGGCCATGAATCGATGGCCAATCAGTGATGATCGGTAGGCCGGTGGGTCATGACTGGCAGACTGATCACCCAGATCGGCTTGCCGGTAGAGAGCTAGAAATTTTTCTAAAAAAGGTGCAGTTTTTAGTGTAGTTTTAATTTTATTTTTGGGATAATTTTGAGAAACATTAAATTTGGATATGACTGAAAATATGGAGTATTTGATTCATACGAGATTGAAGACTTGCATATGGGATTTACATGAAGAAGGATACAGCTTAAGGATTAAAGGATGAATAATCGATAAGATGTTTCGATTATTCTCTTGTAATCTTTGTTTTTCTATTCTCTAGGGTGGAACCCTAATGTTACGGTTATTTATTATTATTTTGCTGGTAGCTTTGCTTGATTGCTTTGCTTGTCTACATTATAATATGATTTGCCATGTATATTGATAGCATGTCATATAGAATAGGGTGTGCCGCTCATATTAAAATTGTTCATACATGTCTTTTAAAATAAAACCTTGATTTCAAAAGATTGAGTGGAAGAAGGTTTTCGAAGAGAGGACCTAAGGCCTCCATCATTGGTCCATAAGAAGAAAATGGTGGTCCCGACCCCTAGGAAGGGATTTCTATTATGTACCAGATTGGATCTCCGAGAGGATAAGGTATTTTAGTATGATTTATGGTTGCACACCCCTAGGTAGTGATTATAAATCATGGATAAAATATTGAAACGATGGTTATACACTCATATTAATTTTATTATTAACCTCCCCTAGGAGCTCTGTTAATAGAATTGATGGCCAAAGAAACAATTATTAATATATGCTGGATCATACAGGTCCTAGATGGCATATATTAATCAGGAGGGGATCGTTCCTAATTGAATTTGGCATGACTCCCCTAGGAGCTTGTTGAATTCTAAGTTGGGAATTATCATTGTAAAGTTGTGATATTTTCAAGGTTTTGACACATAAACACATTTGTATGTTTCTACATGATTGTGTTATCTTACTAAATTATTATGATATGTTTGCTTATGTTTGGTATATGATTCTTTATTGTAGATTAAAAATGTCTACAAACACTTTATCTTTGATACTTGACAAAAACCAATTAACCGGAGAGAATTATAATGATTAGAAATAGAACCTGAATATCGTCCTCTCCTTTGAGAAACTAAAATTTGTGCTGACAACCCCTTGTCCTCCCGACCCTACTAGAGACTCCACTAATGTGTAATTCCAAGCATACGATCGCTAGAAAGATGCAAATGATTAGGCCCGCTACTATGTTATGGCCAACATAAACAACGTGCTGCAGGCTCAACATGAGGATTATGAGACTGCTAAGCAGATCTTGGATAATTTGGAAGACATGTTTGGAGGCCAAGCCTTAACTAAGCGGCAAAGGGCACTTCGAAAACTCTTAAACTATAAGCAGAGGCCAGGGACATCTATAAAGGAGCACATGATGTTGGTCATTGGTTACTTTGCTGAGGCACAAACCAATGGAGCCGACATCGATACTGAAACTCAGATGACTACGGTCTTTGAGACTCTATCAAAGGAATTTATTTTGTTTAGAACTACTTTTAATTTGAGCAATAGGCAGGATATGACCTTAACAAAATTAATGAAATAGTTACAGGAGTTTGAGTTGCTGATCAGGGAGTCTCCTGCTAATGATGAGGCCAACTTGGTAGTTGCTTCTGGTTCCAATCCCAACTGTGGGAATGGAAAGAAGCAACGAGCCAAGAATGAGAAGTCTTCTATTCCTGCTAACAACAAGAGTAAGAAGAAGAAGAAGAAGAAGAAGAAGAACCCAAAGAAGCTTAAGTGCTTCTTCTACGGGAAGGTCGAGCACATAAAGAAGCATTGCAAGGACTTCTTTTCCAAAGGAGGTAGCTGTGATCTTTTGTATTTAGAAACTTGTTTAGTTGAGGAATCTAATGACATTTGGGTCATAGATTTCGATGCAACTAATCATATTTGTGTTTCTCTGTAGGGGTTCAAAGAAACGAGAACTTTGCTTTTTGAAGACTTTACGCTTCAGATGGACGATAGATCCTTGGTCTTAGTGGAAGCAATGGGAGACGTCCATCTTTATTTTGATAATTATAGGAATTTAATTTTGCGAGATTGTTTTTATGTTTCTAAATTTGAGAGGAATTTAATTTCTGTAGCTTGTTTATTTAAAGACTCCTATTTGGTTTCTTTTAATAATAAAGTGGTGATTTGTAAAAACAAATCTTTTATCTGTT
>CAMOHE010056324.1:0-35122 GCA_946598075.1 Artocarpus hirsutus | reverse complement strand
CCTCACTACTAGCATTAGTAATAGTAGTGGGTTTCTTATCTTGAAGTGTTAAATCAAGGTCCAAGACTCCTAAGTGAAATTGGACTTGATCGCACCAATCAGAGAAATTCAATCTACTAAATAAGAGGGCAGATGAAGCATACGAATGTAGAGAAATATGAAGAGATTATATAAACCAGTCTACCCCAGCTGCACTCAAAGTTAAGCATGTCGAAGACGAGACCCTGAAACACACCTTTGTAGGGGGTCTCCGAGACAAGAAGCTAACCTGGTCGTTGCCATTCGAGCAACCAAACACACTTTCTCAGATGCTTGGCTACGCTTAAAGGTATGATGATGCGGCTAAATATATGAAGAACCACAGAGAAGAAGCTAGTAGTAGTGGCACAAAGAAGGAGAAAAAGCAGAAGAAAGTGCCTAAACAGTCCGACGTCAAGCAAAACAAGAAGAAAAAGAAAGACAAGAAGACTGAGCAGCCGAAAGTGCCAACTGGGAAGTTCCAAAGCTACACGCCCCTAGTAGCAAGCATAGATGAGGTACTTGCCTAGGTGAGTGGAAGGAACCTACTAGTTGACCAGCCCAAGCTCAAGGGCAGCAAAGCAAAGTGGGACCAAAGCAAATATTGCAATTTTTACAAGGACGTGGGACATAACACCTATGACTACATTCAACTCAAGGACCAGATCGAGAGACTGGTCCAAGACGGACATTTGTGAGAGTTTGTAGAACAAGTTTTGACTCTAGGCTCTGTAGTTGGGAAAGATAACTAGCCAAGTTAAGACATGCCGAACCACACACATAACGAATACAGGAATTCCCTGGAACCCCCAAACATTATTCATATAATTTTTGGAGGGCATGTCGTCAAGGACACATCGAGTAGGCAACGAGCTTACATATGAGAAGCTTGACTTATCAAAAGAGGCAAGCTCATTAACATGTCCGAGCACGTCAATAGAATTTGCCGCCAGCAAGACATGCTAATCACCTTTACGGAAGAGGAGGCGGATAAGTTAATCCATCCATACAATGATGCTCTTGTATGCGAATTGCACATCGCCAATAACATTGTACAGCGTGTGCTGATCAACAATGGTAGCCTAGATGACATCTTATTCAAGCAAGCATACGATAAGCTGAACATTAACAATGCTACCCTTATCCCAGTTCAGACTCCACTTTATGGCTTCATAGGTGAATGCATCTAAGCAGTCGGGAAGGTTGGCCTATTGATCACCTTTGGTGAGGGCGTTGCTCTGGTGACATGCGTCGATGACGTCAACTTTCTTGTTGTCAACAAACCCTCCCAATACAATATTATTATCGACCGTCTGACGTCAAACGCAATGAAGGCTGTGGTCTCCACCTACCACCTAACCATGAAGTTTCCAACGGATAACAGGGTCGGAGTAATTAGGTCACGATAGAAAGATTCACGAGCTTGTTATGCTAATGCTGTTAAGGCTGCATCAGTTCAACAATTAAATGTCTCAGCCATTTACAAGGTTGACAAAATACAGTTCCCAGCCGAGCTAGTCCCAAGATACTTTCCAACCTTGACCGTATGCCTAGGGAGGAGGTGAGGACCACTCCCATCGAGGATCTAGTGCCATTCAAGCTTGACCCAACACACTCTAATTGTACAGTCCAACTTGGCTCTCAACTGAAACTTGAGGTCTAGGCTAACATCGAGAAGCTTCTTGCAGAGTATTAGGATGTATTCGCATGATCTCATGAGGACATGCCTGGCATTGATCCCAGCATAATCTATCACCGGCTTAACGTCTGATCAAACTATAAGCCGGTTATTTAGAAGAGAAGGGTCTTCAATGCGAAAAGGTATGTCGCCATTAATGAAAAGGTCTAGAAGCTGCTAAAGGCGAGATTCATCCAAGAAGTAAGTATCTAGAGTGGTTAGCAAATGTGGTCCTAGTCAAGAAAGCGAATAGAAAGTGGCAGGTTTGCATAGACTACACTAACCTGAACAAGGCTTGCCCCAAGGACTGCTTCCACTGCCCCAAATAGACTAGCTTGTTGATGTAACCACCGAGCACGACCTACTAAACTTCATAAACGCCTATTCCAGCTATAATCAGATTCGGATGCCCAAAGAAGATCAGATAAAAACTGCCTTCGTCATCGACCAAGGGCTCTACTGGTATGTAGTAATGCCCTTTGGACTTAAGAATGCCGGGGCTACCTACCAACGCCTAGTCATCAAAATGTTTGGTCAGTTGATCGGTAAAACTATGGAAGTCTAGATCGACGATATGTTAGTTAAATCCGTCTAAGCGATGGACCACATGGCCGATCTCTAAGCGAGCTTCAACATTCTCCAAGAGTATGGGATGAATTTCTTGGGCAAATTTCTCAGATTTCTAGTCAATCAAAGAGGAATCAAGGTTAACCCAACCAAGGCTCAAGCTGTTATAGACATGCATTCACCACGGATAGTAAAGGAGGTACAGAAACTCACTGGCATGGTAGCGGCCCTCTCTAGGTTCATCTCCTGATCTACTGACATGTGTCATCCATTTTTTCAAGTGCTCAAAGGGAGGTTTGAGCAGGGCAAGAAGTATAAGGAAGCCTTCCAAAATTTAAAGAGGTACATAGCCACATCCCCGCTCCTATTCAAACCTTTACTGGGAGAAGTCTTGTACGCCTACCTCACCGTGTAAGAAAAGGCTATCAACTCGGTCCTTATTCGAGAAGAAGGGGTTCAGAAGCCCGTCTATTACACGAGCCATGTGTTTCAAGGTGTCGAGGAGAGGTACCCATTGCTCAAAAAATTGGCGTTCGCCCTAGTCACTTCGACTCAGAATCTAGGGCCTTATTTTTTTGGCCACACTATACGAGTCCCGACAAAGTTCCCTCCCTAGCAGGTTCTTCAAAGTCCAAAGATATTAGAACGAATGGCCAAGTGGTTAGTTGAGCTTGGCCAATATGACATTCATTTCATACCAAGGACGGCTATCAAGGCCTGGGCCCTCGCAGATTTCATTGCTGAGTTCACTGTTGCCGGGTAGGGCACACCATTAGCCGAGAAAGCACATGTCAAAGACCTAGACACCCCTAGCTATAGTAGGAGTGATTGCACCCCTACATAAGAACCAAAATAGAATCTCTTTGTGGATGGATTCTCATATTCTAAGGGCTCGGGTGCTAGGCTAGTGTTAACAAGCTTAGACAGATACAAGATAATCTATGCATTTTGATTTGATTTCAAGGCCTCTAACAATGAGGTGGAGTACAAAGCGCTCCTAGCTGGACTCAGAATCGCCAAAGATCTCGAGGTAGACCACATAGTCGTTCATAATGATTCTATGCTCATCGTCCAACAGGTCATCGTGGTGTTTCAAGCCTAGACAAAATCCATGATCTCCTATTTACAAGTGGTCAGGACATTGCTTGGGTAGTTTAAATCTTATTCATTCAAGTAGATCCCCATATCGGAAAACTCTGAGGCCGATGCGCTCACTCAACTCGCCTCGGGCCTGGGCGATAGTGAGTTAATCTCGTTCCCCATTAAAAGATTAGCCAAGCCTAGTATTAACAAAGAAGTGGCAAGTGTAGCTGAAGAGCAAAAGACCACTTGGATGAACCTGATCATCTGATACCTGACCACAGCCGAATTGCCCGATGACCGAGAAGAGTCACGCCGTATCCGCAATAGCTTGTCCTGGTATTTGATGATCGATTGTAAACTATATCGACGAGGCTACACTACACCATGTTTAAAGTGCGTAGGGCCCAAAGAAGCTCAATATCTAAAGAAGGAGATCTACGAGGGGCTATGTGGTAATCCTTGGCCCAGTTAGCAGTTCGCAAGGGTGCCCGGGCACCACGCCAAGCCTCTTACCTCGGTAACATCAATGTGGCCTTTTGCTAAGTGGGCCATCGATCTTATCGGGCCCCTTCTCCAAGTCTAGTCTTAGTTTAATTATTGCATTGTGGCCATCGACAACCTCACCAAATGGGTGGAGGTAGAACCATGCACCAACATGACCGAAGCTAAGTGCACAAACTTCGTGTAGAGAAACATCATATATCAGTTCAAGATCCCACATACCATTATAACCGACAATGTGAAGCAGTTCAAATACTCAAGTCTCCTCCGCATATGCGAGCAGCTCAGTATTAAGAAGGTCTTTTCCTCTCCGAGCTACCACAAAGCAATAGGCAAGTTGAAGCTGTCAATAAATTGATCAAGGATAACCTGAAGAAAAAGCTCAAGGGCCTCAAAGGGGCATGGATTGATGAGCTCCCAAAGGTGCTCTGGGCCAACCAAACAACGGCTTGAACTGCTACTAGGGAAACTCCATTCTCTCTTACATATGAGGCCGAGGCAATCATCCCGACAGAGGTAGGACTGCCAAGCTTTAGGGTTGAGCAATACAAAGAAATTGGAAATGCTGAAGCCATGATGTCCAAACTTGATTTGCTTGAGGAGAAGAGGAAGCATGCTGTAGTTCGTAATGCAGCTTGGAACCAGGTCATTGCTCGGTACTATAACAAACGGGTCCAACCAATAAGCTTCAAAGTAGGAGATTTAGTGCTAAATAAGGTCACCGTTCAGTAGCCTGGGTTAAAGTCCTTCAGTCCAAAGTGCGACGGACCATATAAGGTCATTGAAATTGTCCGACCAGGCACCTATAGACTATCAAATATGGAGGGCAACCTGCTTGGTCATTCTTGGAATGCAGAGCTCCTAAAAAAATTCTTTTGCTAACTGATGCCAAAAACTCTTTTTGACCTCTAGCTACATTCTTTTTGTAACTAGACCAACTAAAAAAGGTTGGAATGTAAATATTATGCATCAATGAAAATTTCATTCCTACACTATTCCATCGAGAATGTGTGTTAAGGAAGATACAACTCCCAAAAAGGGGGGGCCATAAATCCAAACCGGGGGACCAGACAATAACTCCCAAACAGGAAGAGTCGTCCCAACCAACCAGACTGGGGGGTCGGTTGACTCTATGCCGAGCACAAGTCTATTGTCTCATGAACCACCCAGACAAAGTCGCCCTAGCATAACTATGCCTGACCAACATTAGACTTGTAAAAGTTCCTATGAATTTTTAAACAAGTCTAAGGGGGGCGATAGGGTATAGGGCACCACATGCTATTATGCTCTGCCTGACTGAGAAATGGGACTTCCCTGCTCGGCTAACTCAGTAATTGCTTTTTCCTAAGAAGTTTCTTCCCGAAGAATATTTAACCTAGAAAAGTAAGACCCTTCGTCACCAAGACATTAAACTCAGCAAGAATGGAATTAGAAAAATGGGAGTTCAAAATCCATGATTTAAGGATGTTTATCTTGAGAAGCACATAACTTGGAAGAATTCCCAATTCAATCCCTTTCCCAAGATCCTAGCTAACTCTGGAAAACGAAGGTCGAACTTCATTCCCGAGGAGCCACCCCACAAGGTTTCAAAGAATGAAATTTTAGTCTAAGGACAGTCGCACTTGGAAAAGAAAATTCAAGGATTAAAACTAAAAGAAAATGCTAAGAAGCGATAAACTTCGAGAAAAATAAAAATTTTATTACAGGAAGTGATAGGGAGGTACAAATAACTAGGTATCTCCCAAGCCTAAATAAAGAAAAGGCAAAAAAATAAAAACTAAGCCTGGGCCTCGTCCCTGGCTTCACCATCACCGTCGCTACCCTAGTTGTCCCCATTGTCTTTGCCGTCCACTTCAATGACCTCCTCTTGCTAGGGCTGCTATGCTTCGCCCTACTCTGGCTTGACAATGAGCAACTAGTCGAAGCCCGCTACCTCAGGATGCTTCCTAATGAGGTAATCATAGAGATCAGTCATCCCAAAGTAGTAGTAGTCAGCATGCTCTAGAGACGCCTTGAATTCCTCCATGGCCTAGGCAAGACGGTCGGGTAGCTCCTCCCTTAGGAATCGTTGGTGCTCAGCTCGGGAGGCCGATAGCTGATCCTTGAGATGGACAACCTTGTCCCTTGATTGGGCAGCCCCGTTCCTCGACCTTCAGCCACCTTCCTCGCCTCTTTAGCCATCGCATTGGCCTAGTTAGCCTCCTCCTTTGCCTTCCTAGCCCCGTCTTTGGCTCGAGCAAAAGCTTCCTTGATTTGTTCAAGCTTGATGTTCTTAGCACCGAGCTTTTTCTCAACCTCGTCCTTTTCAAAGGCAGTTTTCTTGTGCCTCTCCTTTTCTAGGTTAAGCTCCTTTCATCCAAGCATGTAGGCCAAATCCAAGAAGGTGCATGCTTGAGAAGATAGATATTTAGTATGCGAAAATAAGTCAAATGAAGCTCGATACATAACTTTTACTCACCTTGGTGGCAGAGCGAAAGGCAGCGCTGGATAGGCCCTTGAAGTCCTCTCCTCGAAGGTTCTCCAGGAACGACTCCTCAGGAACAACTTCCCTAAGGTGTTCAAGGATATGATAGTGGTAATTTACTCACCTCCTCAAAGGGTCTCTCGTGGAAGGCACCACGGTGGTTGTGACAGCAAAAGGTTGGGTCTCGCTTGACGAAGCCCTAGTCCTCATTGGTGGGGGTGGGAAAACTTGGACTGTATAGGGTGGTTGCTCAGACTGTGGCAGTTTCTTGGACCGCGGTGGTAGCTCTAGTCTTGGGATCCTTTTTTATTTCGACCCGACCACTGCCTTCCCCTTTGAACAGCGAAGGCACTCCATTAGGGCACGCCTTTCATCTATGTTGCTTAGTCGAGGACACATATCTATAGAAAGAACCCAGAAAAATCTCCCATCAGTATGAGCTTAGCAAAAAAAAAAAAAAAAACTTTGAGCTCACCTCTGATCTGAAGTTGGCCTGACGGATATAAGAACCAAATCACATCCATGAGGTCCTCATCTGCTACAGGTGGCCCCACGTCGAAGGAGCCACTCGACAAGTCCTCGGTACTGGACGATGATGGCTCCCTTGTTGGCCACCTAGATCTGGAGGTGCTTGGCCCTAGGATGTTGATAGTGCTCAGCCTCACCATGGTCACTTGCCCAGTCAACTTGGCAAGTTGGATGACAGAATGGGGATTGATTCTGCTAGACTCTCTAAACCAGCCATAACGGGAAAAGGTATTTTTCTTGAGTAGGAAAGACTACTACCGTGGGGACTATAGCTTAGTAAACAGGTCCTCCACTGCGCTAATGATGTGGCTCAATGCCCACGACTTCTTAGACCACACATGCCCCTGCTAAAACGTCCTCGGGACACGCTGATCCATAGGGACGGCCTCATCAACCCGAGCTAGATAATTTCCCCTAACGTAGAACCACTTGAACTTCTAAAGCTTGTTTGAGTCGGGGTTGCCCAGGACAAAGTCCTTTCTAAAGCCAGTGACATAATACCAGCCTAACTGTTAGGGAAGCTTCTTTATTTGTACACCTGTTTAAAGGCCTCCCATGGCATTTCAGTAGCCTGATGGTTCCACCACAACACATACATCCCGATCAACGGCCTGTAGCTGTTCGGGTTGAGCTGGGCTAGGCAGACATTTACAGCGTTAAGTGCCCGATGGAGGAATAGGTGGAAGGCAAGCATAGCCCGACCCTAAAGAACTCCGTGTATAAAGTTATACACCTCTCGGGAGAAGTTAGGGGTGAATTATTCTCCTCAGGCACGATGAGGACAACGTCGTCTAGGTTATTAAATTCTTGGTGCAGGTCCTCGAGCCCGGACTCTGTTATTGCACTGGAGTAGGCCGCTGCTGATGTTTGCTTGGGCCAAGATACACATTAAGCAGTCACCCCCAGACTCGAGTGACCATAACCTCTCGGTCTCGTCTTTGACGGCACTCTCCTCTGGCTCTACCTCCTCGGCGATTTGTTCCTCGACTAAGATATCGATGGTCACCTTGCCCATGACCTAGATAGGGTCCTGGAGTGCTCGACAGGAGGTACTCGGCACATCAATGGCTACCTCTAGCTTGGCCAGTTCTTGGGCTATAACTCAGGATGTGCTAGTGGTGGCCACCCTAATGTAGGGATCCTCGCCCCTGCATGGTCTTACCGGGCACCCCCCATCTAATAAGTCAAGGAACTCCTACTCAGGTATTGTCCTAGCGTCGACCTTGAGTATTTTGGCTAGCCAGTCTACTCCGTCCTACATTGGAGATAGTCCTTCTATATCAACCTCCAAGGAGGTCAATTCCTTGATCTCAGTACTACTATCTGACCAAGAGATAGTCAGATTCTATGAGTCAAAATGGTCACTCATTTTCGCTCTCTTCTCAAGAAGTTACCTGATTGAGTTATGGAAGCTGGGGTAAATGATATCCTTAGGTTGGTAACTATAGCTCGGCAGCTAAAACTCAGAAGTTGCAAAGTGTGGCCTTGATTGGACATGAAAATGTCAGGGAGTAAAGCCCTATTTATTGCCACTTCAAGCATGAAACTCAGGCGCAAAAAATGAAGAGACACAATGATTATGCTTGTCAAGGAAGCACCCAGTCGCATTGCAACATGTGTCCTCCTGAGCTTCATTGTGTGACCTTGTGTCTCTCACTACCTTAGGAGACCGCTTAGGCTTCATCTTGAGCCGACCTCCCCCTCTTGGTATAGTCCACTCGGCCGAGCAATGACTAGGTGAACTAAGGGGCTACTATTAGGGGTGAGCTTGGTGCCACTGCCAAGGAGCCTTACTCCAAGTGGTCGACAAAACAGCTCGGTAAAGCTACAGAGAGCTCACAACTGATGCCAATGAACTCAGATCGCCTATCCAAGGTGCTTTTTAGGGCCCTCTGGGGCATGCCATAACTAGTTGCCTTCTTGGGTCAAAGACTAGATCCAATCAGTTTACCCTTACTCACTATCACCAGCTAACAGATGGCGGATAACTCGCCATTAGATGGAAGGCAATCCACCAACGAAAGGCACGAAACTTGTCTTCTGCCTTCTGACACACCTTGATGTGACACATGGGTCGTAGGAAAAATCCACCTAACACCCGGTCCAAATGGTAACCTATAAATAGGGTGCATTTATTGCATTCAAGCATGCATGCTTCTTCTCACCTAACAAGTTCTCATTCTCTATCGAGCAACTCCTGCCTTGAGCATCAGAGAACCCTTGTTTTTTGACTGACCAGTCTTTTTCTTGCCTCCGAAGTGTCCCTTCTCTTGTTGTAGTCCACCTAAGCAGGTAATGAACAGGGAAGAGTTGTCCACCGTGCACAGCCACATAAGGTGTTGATCCACCGCTAGGCTCCAGTAAGCATCAACTAAGTATATTTGGCATTTGACAAATTATTTTGTTCCAAAATTCAAAATAACAAATAAAAATAACTAAAAATGATTTAAAATCAAATTAATTAGAAAATCATTGTAAAATGTTTAGATTAGAATCAAATTACAATTTGGTACACTAATCCACCATCTTCCACAATAATATCACTTAATTAATTTCAGGGCATTACAAGAAGTGTAATGATGGTTATTTATTTTTAATGAACAAGTTTGAGAATTATACAAGGTTAGTAAAAAGATTTTATAAGGTCACATGTGAGATCTCTATAATAAATTTTTTAAGTGAGTGATACTTTGAAATTGTACATGTTATTAACAGGATTGACCATATGAATGTTTGAGGCTTAGTGAGTATTATTTTCGAGAAAATTATTTATGATAATATTTTAGCAAATTGAATAGTCCATAACATGATATGATAGAGATCACACGCAATAATTCCTTTTATATTTAACTTTTGAATTAGTAGAGACTTTAGTGGAGTAGTCTAGAATTATCAATGCAGAAGACTAGAGATTAAATATGAGATTATTATTTTTTTAGAGGATATTGGTTGAGGAAATTATGGAAGGATGTGATAGAGTCAGGCTAAAATTTTTATGGTGATAAATGATATTTCAAATGTAATATTTGATATTTTGCTATGAAATTTGTAGAAAAGAAAATCAAGCTTAAAGTATGGTATATTTTTACAGTTATAAACGAGATTGGTTATTTCACGAATGAAGGGATGTACTAGTAGATTTATTAGAATGCATGATGTTTTGATGTATCTTGAAGTTAAATCTTAATATTTTAGGATCATTTGTATATTTTGGAGTAAAGAGTTCGTAGAGTACAATTTTCTTTTGAGATGTGATTAAAGACAGATTTACATACATGAAATGCGAGATATAAAGAAAAGTGAGAATTAATATTGTAGTTAGATTTATACTTCTATGAAGGATGATAGACAGAGAAGTAAGAAGAGAATTTAAACATTGTATATGATATTGTATGTTGGATATATGATGACTTTAATTTGACATGATTTTTGAAGAAATTTTTTATGTGAAAAGAAAGAATGTTAAGAAAAAGGATAAGAAATTTCTCAACATATTTATTACTACACATATTTCAAGGATGAAACCCTTGAAAGAAGGGAAAGATGTAATACCCTAAATTTTTACACAACTATTTTCATATTTATATGCTAAGGAAGTACATACTGGGTCCATGTTCTTTTGCCCAAAAAGAAAGAAAGAGAAGTTTCAGAGAATATAATTTACAAGGATAAGCAGACTAGTCTTTGGATGGAAAAGGAAGAAATTAGAGAATAAAGACATTTCTCTAGCCAAAGAGTCATTGGGAAATAAAAAAATTAAAGAAGCTACATGGAAAAGAGATATGAGATTAGGACCAAAACTTTAAGAAATAAGGAAATCACATTAGTCAAATTTTTAAGGTGAAATTACTACATAGAAGAGGCTATGTAGGAACACAAGGATAATATGAGAGCCAAGTATCTGCAATTGTTTTGAGTTTCGAAGACAAAACTCTTATAAGGTGGAGAGAGTTGTAACGTCTACCGTTTTCGTCTACGGACACTTATGTTAATTTGACGTTAAAAAGTGATGTTATAAGTATTATTATTATTTATGTTAAGTAAATTAACTTTTTGTTTAGTAATGTTATAGGTGACAAGCATGAAGGATCTATGTGCTTGGGATGTTCATGTCAAAAATGATCATAAGCTTAAAGTATTATTTTTTTAAAGTGTTTCAATTTGCCCTAAATTTATAATCTTTATAATACTCTAGAGTTATATATGTCCTAAAGTTATATTCTTGACAATGACATAAATTTTATTGTATATTTTTTTTATTTTTATAACATTTATGACGTCATGATAATTACATGTGACATTTTTATTATGGCGTTAAGAAACTTGATAATATAAAGTGTCTAAAAGAATAATGTTAACTATTATTTTTGGGCTCATAGGAGTAAATATTATTATCGTGTATAAACAACTATGTATTTTAATTATATTATATTATATTATATTATATATTGAGATTTAATCATACTATACTTTTATATTATATTATATTATATTATATATATAATAAGTAAAACGGCATGTTGTTGCCGTGAAAAAGTTTATGAAACCAAAAAATAAAAAGAAAAGAAAAATTGCCATGGAAGCAAAAAAAAGAAAAAAAAAAGAATCCTAATTAGATTAGGATTACACTTATCTAAAAAAAGCGGAAACCTAATTAGACTAGGACTAAGGTTACTTATGTCTATAAATATGTAGCTTTAAGCACACATATTATTCCTATCCCTTTTTCTTGCCTCCATCTTTTTTCATATTCCTCCATGCTTTTATACTTTCTTTTCTTCCCTAAACCTCACATGCCATTAGTTTGGAATTTTGTTTTCTTCAAGATTTTCTCTCTCAAGGAATTCATACTCTTATTTTCTTTCAGGTCATAGTAGAAGAAATTCTTTGTAGATATTTTGTGTACAAGTCCTCGTATTTATTGAAGAAAACATAAGAATTTAAAGTGTGATTTAAAAGTTTTCATAGTTTTGAATTTTTATGAATGATATATATCATTTTGTGACAAACTTTGTTAGAAAATTGTTCTTTTATGTTGTGAATGTGTATGCATGTATATTTGTATGAAAAATAAATTATTTTGTTTATTACTTTGATTATAACAATGTTATTTTATGGTTGAAAGCATTTATGTTCATATTATATCATGAAATTTCATGAAAATAATGTTTTGTTATTGGAATGTGATATGAGAATTTTAAGATTTTTGGTTTGTTGGCAAGGTTGTTGGTAGTGTTTTGAAATCAAATTATTTCATTTTGCTACGATTTTTAGATATAATATGTATATATATGTTAAGAATGTCTAGGATTTTTATAAATTTTCGTTCAAGATATTTTTAGGGTTATGAACTTTCAATTAAACACTGCTCACAAAATTTTATTTGCTAGTAGATTTGTATTTGTATGCTGTAGAGTCTATTTTGTGGGACAAAAATTGCCTTTTGATTATGTAAAAAAATATAAGTCATTGTGGATATGTTACTAAATGTCAGTAAATTTTTAGTTTCATATTTTTGTTATGTTTTAAGATAAAATTCATTGATTGCCAAGTATTCAGTGGTTATAATGTTTGCTTGATATGCTCTATGTAATTCATGAGATAATAAATCATATTTTTAAATTTGCTTTGCATGATTTTTTATTTTTTTAACTTATACATATATGTTAAGCATGTGACATAAAAATTTCAAAAGCATATCATGCATATTTGATTTTATAAAAATGTTTGAATGAAACATGTTTGCTGTTTAGTATGTCCGGTGTTAATATTACCTCTAAATTTGAACAATTATTTTGAATTACTTTTAATTTATTCGAAGCTGAATTTTGTTGCGTTTATTATATCTAATAATTTTTATAAGTTATTTTATGGCATAAATAGTTTAATAAACATAATTTTTAATTAGGATTACTCACTGCCTAGGTATTGCTAGTAGATTTCGTAGTATTAATTATATGATTTATTTAAATTATCAAATGAAATTTTTATGGCTAACAAAAAATCTAAGAGTTATATACATGTGTTAACTTTATTCGTGCAAAATTTCGTGCCCTAATTGAATATGAATTTAAAGATATAGGGTTATGAATCCTTGATGGCTAGTCAGTTTTTATGATTAGCATATTTATTTGAATGTTTTGAAAATTAGAAAAAGATATTTTGGATTAATATTTTCAAGAGAAGAAAATTTGAGTGATGCTTATATATTTTAGCTACATTATGGAATAATTCTTACACATTATTCGTGCTTATGAGTTGAGATTAATTTCTCTAAGTGATTAAAGGTCAAGTTTTCTATCTTTATGTTTATTGACTCTAAGTGCATGTTTGTGACTCAAAGATGCTTTGTTTTGTTAAAAATGATGTATGATGATGTAATATAGTATTAAATAATATCATAAACATAAAAATTAATTTCATGTATTATATAATAATTAACATGAACACTCCAAAAGGCAAGCATATCGAGAACCACAATAACAACACTTGAATTAAGGTTTAGTAAGCAAGCAAGTCAAGTAAGTACATTCTCACATGCAACATGATTCAAGTTTAGAAAAAGTTTTGAGAATATATTTTATGATAATTTTTAGGTTTGTTTTTACATATTATCTTCTCATGAAAACTTTTATTGCAACAAAATGGTTTAATGGATGTTTCAGTGACGAGGTATATTAAAGGTATATATATATATATATATATGTATCACTTAATTAAACGTTTCACACCCTTGTTTATGTTTATGATAACCTGCAAGGTTTGGAGGTGTCATGTTTGGTTTGAGATTAGGTACCCAACTCCTCTCATAATGTAACACCCCAAAATTTATTTAAGTGTTATTAGAATATAAAATGGTGAATTAGTGTGCCATAATTAATATTTTAAACTTAATTTGATCACTTTGTGAAATTTCTAATTCTATGTTGTTTTTTATTATTTTAAATAATTTTTAATTACTCTTAATTATTTTTAATTGTTATTTGAAATTTGAAACAAAACAATTTGTCAAATACCAAACACGTTCCATTTGAAAAAAAACTGCATGCTACACACACGGTTTTCCTTCATTGGTTTTGCCTCTCCTTTCTCTATTTATCTCACTCTCTCTCTCTCATTTTCACTTAGTCTCTCACTCTCTCTCCCGTGCACTCTCACTCTCTCTCTCTCGTCTCTCTCTCGGTATCTCTCATTCTTTCTCAAAAATTTTGAAACAAAATCAACTCCAAGCCTCGGGTTAGCGGATTGAAGGTTTAGGAACTTGATTTGATGACCAAAAACTCGATTTAAAGCTTTGATTCGAGGTTAGTTTCAAATTTTCTAAACTTTTTCAATTTTTTAAATTTTCTTGCATTTTGAAATCTAAGCTTTTCTAAGCTTAGAAAACCTTTAATCTAGGTTAGATGAACTTAGAATAACTAGAATATAAACTTCATTTCATCAAAAATGGATTTAAATCAAGATTTTTCATTTTTCTCCATTTTTCTCTATTTTTAGATTTTTCTAAAAATTTTGTTTAAAACTTGTTTTAAAGCATTAAAAAGTAATCTACCATGTTTTTCTATCAATTATGATCATTACCCATGCCCGAGAACTGAGAAAACAAGTTGAAATTGAAGATTTGGGCTCGGGGAGGTCGAGACCCGTGCCTGAAAAATTCTAAAATTTTTTCAGATCGGTAGGTCGAATTCATCTGTCTGGTAGGCCGAACCTGGAAAAGTTCGGCCGACCAGACTTGGCTTTATGACAGGCCGAACCAAGCCGACCGAGTATGGTGAAATTTTGTGATTTTTCACCCGTTTTCATCGTTTTGAATCTCGATTGAAATTCCAACTTTGTAAAATGATTTTATAAACTTAAATGGCACACTAGGACACCATGAGATGACTTAGTAACATAAGATATCTTGAGTTAGATACTAATGAACTAAGTAATTATATGTTTAAGGTTGTATGTGGATCCACAGAGCTAACGTATAGCGGACCGGGATTACGATGTGGGACACCGACATAAATATCGAGGTAGAACTTCTACCCCTTTTCTTTGGTAACCTGATTTTAAAACAATTTTAAGCCTAAAAGGGATTTTTATCCAATGTTTTCAGTAACTGATTGAAAGAAGATTTTATTGAATGTTTCTACAAACAGTAGAATTGAGGTGGTTTTCATAATAAACCTCGTAATGAATGTCAATGATTATATTTGGTAAGAAGAGATTTTAAAAATCATGAAAAGATATATATAATTTTATTTAAGGGCATGATGCCATATCAGAGATCGAGTTGTATAGTATGCGACCTTGGGGGCAAGTCCTAAAACCCAGCTAGGCCATTACGGTGGTGATTTTCATATGGTTTGCCCAAGAAAAGAAAATGATATTCTTTCTGGTCGACCCATTTAATTTATTTTGGTAAGGAAAGTTTTTATTAAATTTTCATTTATTTATTTATCTGTTGTAGTTGGTTTTCTATTTATTTACTGGAATAATGAAATTTCTTTTAAAATTAAATGTTTTCAAATTATAGTCCTACTGAGCCTTTGGCTTACATTTTTATTTGTTTTAAAATCTTACCCCTTAGGTGGATATTAGCTTAGGATTGGAGAAGAGTCCGCTGATCGGACTTGTGACCAATAGAAGATTTGGGTAGGTTGTAGTACAGCAATTTGAGGAATGTAAAATCTTAACTTTTTCTTTTATTTTGGATTGTGGTTGTATTGTAATATTGTCAATACTGTGTGTGTGCACAAGATGTAGGTCTGTGGGACCCATTCTTGCCTCACCCTTCTATTTTGTTATTTTATTATCTACTCATCGCTTATGTTATTTTATTATTTTAATTGTCAAATGTTATAACTGCTCGCTTTAAATAAACAATTTTAAAATTATCACATTTTTACTAATAAATTTAATTCTAAAACCCAATTTTTAACTAAATCTCTATTTAAATTAACTTAATAAATCTACTACATCACCTCCCGTACTCCGGGACGTGACACATGATGGTGCGCCTATATGTTAATGGTGTAAACCTTGAGCCCCTAAAGATAAAATGAATGATGTTTTAATATGGAAGTTTAAATGAAAAGATATGTTCTATATAAATATGTGCCTCCTGCACTACTATGATTATAATTACGATATTATGTAATGAATTTTATGAAATGATTTATGCTATGAGATAGGAATATGTACTTACTAAGCTTATGCTTACTTAGTTTCTATCATGTTGTAGATAAGAATAAGATACAGGTTGACTAGGATGAAGGACAAGGATGGGTGTGTGTGCAAGGAGTGTTGGATTGGAAACGAAGTCATGTCATAAAAGGAATTTAAATTCAAACAAAATTCAATATATTATGTTCTATATATATATATATTTTTTTTTGTTTGAGACTCAGTTTTATTTGTGATATATTCTTTTGAACTTATGTTTTATTTAATATAATTTGTATTTTAGATTTTTAGTTTCTTAGGTAATTTATTAAAGAATACGCCATATAATTCATTTCTTTATAATTAGTCTTAATGAGATATTTGATTAGTAGTTAAGAATGCTTGCATTAGATGTGTGTGTTTGTATTTGTTAATAATTTGTTTTTTGTAAACTAAGTATTCTGTAGGTAGTCGGTTGGCCAAATACATTAGATGTTCTATCAAGCTAACCGAAGAGGAAAAGTTAAATCCGGTAAGTAGTTTTCTTAAAAAAAAAGCATGTGTAATGGATGTATTTCTTGGGATATTTCTCTGAGTGTTATTAATTGTTTAGAACTTCTTATTGGCAATTATTAAGTTTAAAGCGTAAAAGCAACATTTCATGTGGCATCCGTAAGAGGGCATTACAATTAGGGGGATAATTTTAGGTAACTTTGGTATACATTTTAAGACATTTGATTGAGTTTGATTTTTTTTTTATTTCTTTTAATCCAGATTAATCAATTGATATTCCAAGTCATGCCTAAGACATCTAACAAAACCATGACGCAGAAATGCCCACCAAGCGTACTAAGTAGGGCCGGCAATTTGGACACGGCACGATGACACGATACAAAAACGACACAAGATAAACGGGTTTGGACCGCACGTTTATTAATTGTGCCATAAATGGGTAGGCACAAATAAAACGAAAATAAACGGGCTGGATTCATGTTAACACGCTAAACACGCCTTAACACATTTAATTAAACGGGCCGTAAACGTGTTGACACGACATGACATGACCCACCCATTTATAACACATTTAAACTTAAAAATAAAAATATTTGAAATATTTATAGTAGGTTAGTATTAATTAGATATTGTGTTTTTGTTAATTTTCTTTATTGGCTTTTTTTAAAAAAATTTTAAAATTTTTTTAAATTTTTTTAATTTTTTTTAATTTTTAGTTAATTGGGTCATAAACGTGTCATATGGGTGTTGTTATCGTGTCAACCCGTCACGGCACATTTAATAATCATGTTAATCGTGTCGTGCCGTGTTACTCGTGCTATAGGCGTGTTGTGTTCGTGCTGGCATTTTTGGTACATTTATTAATCGTGTCGTATTTGTGTTCAGGCTAAATGTGCCATGCTGTAAACATACTGACACGAACACGGCACGAACACAATTATTGCCACCCCTAGTCCTAAGTGCTAGCCGAGCGCTCTGCATGCTTGTTGAGTATCAACTCGCTTTAGTAGCACGCCCAACTTTATTAAGGCATTTTTGTGAAATTTTATATTAATTTAATAGTACTAAGCAAAATCTCACAAGATAGATGATTAAGTACTTATTATATCACAATTATATAAAAAAATATTTGAAAGTTCATATTAAACTAAATCCGACCGATATATATTAACTAGTCAATTTTTTTGTTGATTACATACTACTCAAAAATGTTGGAAAGTAGATGGCTATAATACTTGTAATAACACTATTACATAAAGTCATTGTTAAAATTCAATAAAACCGGATTAACTTTCATTAACTAGTACAACATCACATTAATTTAATAACTTAGTGTCGCAAATTCAAATTAAATTGAAATTATGTTTTATTTTAATTGATGAAATTTCATGTTATATTCACATTACAAAGTACACTTCTTACTACTAAGATTTAATTAAAGCATCAATTATTAGGGTTTAAAATGTTTTTCTAAGCTGGTAAACTTGTTTAATTAAAATTTTAAAGATCTTGATTGCCCAATAAAGGCACTATATTAGTAGTAAAGATGAAAATAAAACATACCTATTGTGCGGTAGAATAATTCAATTTTATGTGTTATTTTTATTTTTTACAATTTACTAAACTTTGTTAAATCAAAATCTTCATTGAAACACTAGAATTTTATGTCTGGTTAATTTTTCAACTAGAAATACAAAATCACCTAAAAGGCTGAAGTAACTACTCAAAGCACTAGCACTTAAAATGCCTCAATGATGTTTGTTATACAGTGAACTTTTTCAAACAACCAGTAAGTAAGACGGTAGTTTTCTCTAACTTATGAATTTTTTAATTAACTCTTTCTTCATTAATGCATCAATTCTTAAGCTTTAAATGCTTAGAAATCTAAGTTAATAAACATTTTTAATTAAATTTTTAATGATCTTGTCTACCCAGTAAAGAAATTTTATTCATGGTAGAACTGACAAAAAAAAAAAAAAAAAAAAAAAAAAAAAAAAAAAAAAAAAACAGAAACGACCATTGGGTCATTCGGTCATGTGTTTCTTTATTCAACTTTGAAATTAAAAGGAGTCTAGTACAGACACAGATCGACAATATATGAGTTTACTAATTTATATTTTCAAACAATTATAAGCGCTTTATTTTTGTAATTGCTCCTTCATATCAATAATTTTATAGTACCAACAACGCAATTTTTGCAATTGCTTGTTCATCTCAATAATTTTATAATTTTATAATACCAACAAGGCAAATTTGCTCAATTTTAGATTACAACCGTGGAATTTGAAAATCTCTCTTACCCTTTTAAGAATTATTCATGAACTTCTAATTATTCATAAATTCAAATCCTTATAAATGTTTTTTTTCTTAATTTATGATTCTATCACAAGTTTTTTTTTATTATTTCTTTACTTTCCCACATGACCCAATCTTATTTTTTTTCAAATTTACGAGAAATTTATCAATATTCAATTTCTAACTTATTTTTCAATGCCACTAAAGTCGTAAATATTTTCTCCAACAATATTCTTAAGGTTTTTCTTTTTTTTTTTTTTCCAGCGCTCACCCAAGTCATCCAAATTTGTCAAGGAAACAAAAATCCAATTTATAATATTATCCCGGGTATTTTTTCACCTCCAAGTTCGTTCCGGTCCCTTTTCCAACTTTTGTCCGCCCCTTTTTTTGGTTTTCCCGCCACCTCTATGCACAAAAAAGATTTATAATATTTGGTTCCCCAAAATACGTTAACCCTTCCTGCCCAATGACAATCTGCCCGCTAGAGTCCACTTGTCCCCTTTATAATACGTTTCATAATAGAAAAACTCTTTTTAGCCCTTTTGGGCTCTGACCCGGGCCCTTCACATGGGGTGGGCCCCACATATGAGGGGCCCGGGTTATGTGGGGCCCACCTCATATGAGGGGCCCAGGCCAACGGGACTATTTAGAACTACTTTTTATAATAATATTTGGTTCTCCCAAAATACGTTTTTACCAGTTCTTGCCCAATGACAATTTGCCTGCTAGAGTCCACTTGTCCCCTCTACGGTGTTTGTTGTCTAGGAGTGGGGGTGCTAAGTACATCTCTAAGAAATGGATGTGCCGTAGTTTTGGTGTAACGTAAAGTTTTTTATGAGAGCTTTTCGATCTTGAAACTGGAACTAGGTTGTGAGGGGAGCTTTTGATGTCGTTGAATGACATATTTTGTGCAAAAATATGTATATGCTCTCAAGTCATCAATTGAGCAAATATGGTGTAACACCTAAGATTAATTAAGTGATATTAGTATGTAAAATGATAAATTAGTGTGCCATGATGTATTTTTAAACTTAATTTGGCTATTTTATGATATTTCTAAAATTAATGTTATTTCTAATTATTTTAATCATTTTAATTACTTTTGATTATTTTTATTTTGTTATTTTATTTTGCTATTTTGAATTTTGAAACAAAATAATTTGTCAAATACCAACCACGTTCTTTTTCAAACTCGTGGGTGGTACACGGTTTTCTCTCTTGGTTTTGCTCACCTTCCCTCTCTATTTATTTCTTTCTTCCTTCCTTTCCCTCACTCTCTCTCACGCTCACGCTTGCTCTTTCTCTCTCTCTCTCATCTCTCTCTCTCTCCAATGCCTCTCTTTCTTTCTCCCTCTTTCTCTTAAATTTTGATCTCAAAATCAAGCCCAAGCTTCGATTTTCAGTGGATTGGAAACTCAGAAACAAGTTTGGACGATCACAAACTCGATTTAAAGCTTAAATCCAATGTTAGTTTTTAAATTTCAAACTTTTCTAAATTTTCCTATTTTTATTGTATTTTGAAATCCAAGATTGTTTGAGCTTAGAAAACTTTTAATCTAAGTTAGAGAAACTTAAAACAACTAAAATCTAAGCTTGGTTTTATTAAAAACGGATTTAAATCAAGATTTTTTATTTTTCTTTATTTTTTCCATTGTTAGATTTTCTTAAATTTTTCTATGTAAATTTTGTTTAAACTAGTTTAAATGTGTTCTATTATGTTTTTCTATCATCTATGAGTGTTTTCCATGCCTGAGAATTGAGAAAACATGTTGAAAATTAGAATTGGGCTCAGGGAGGCTGAAACCTGACTCTGAAAAATTCTAAAATTTTTTCAGTTTGGCAGGCCGGATTTATAAATTCGACAGGCCGGACTCATACCTTCGGTAGGCCGAACCGAGAAATGTTCGACCGATCGGACCCAAATGGTTGGTAGGCCAAATCGCACAGTTCGGTAGGCCAGACCAGGGGAACCGGTAGGCCGACCGGGCTTCATGAAATTTGTCGTTTTTCACTCATTTTTAGTGTTTTGGACCCCAAATGAGATTTTAATCTTGCAATATGATTTTATAAACACAAGTGACACACTAGGACACCATGACATAGTTTAGTAATATAGGATATCTTAAGTTAGATACTGATAGACTTAGTTTATATATTTAAGGTTGTTCGTGGTTCCGTTGAGCTAACGTGTAGTAGATCAGGACTACGGTGTTGGACATCGGCGCGGATATTGAGGTAAGACTTCTACCCCTTTTTTTAGTAACCTAGTTGTAAATTATTTTGGCCTCAAAACGATTTTATCAAAATGTTTTCAATGATTGATTGAAAAAAGGATTTTTATTGATTTTCTTCACAAACAAATGATTGACGTGATTTTCATAATGAACCACATAATGAATACAAATAAAAATACTTGGTAAAAGAGATTTTTAATAACTATAGAAATATATAGACAGGCATAATGCCATATCAGAGATCGGGTCCTGTAGTGTGCGACCTTGGGGGCAGGTCCCGAAACCTAGTTGGGCCACTTCGGTGGTGATAACTATGGTTTGCCTAAGAAAGATAAAAATATACTTTCTAGACGAACTGTTTTAGTAAGACTTATTTAAATAAATTTATTTATTTAATTCTGTTCTCTAATTATTTCCTCGAAAGGTCATTTTCATATTTAAATTATTTGTTGGTTTTAAAAGTACAGTCCTACTGAGCTTTTCATTCACATTTTATTTACTTTTAAAACCTTTTCCCCTAGGTGGAATTCAGCTTAGGATTGACGAAGGGTTTGCAGACAGGAGTTGCGACCAGTAAAAGACTTAAGTAGGTTATTTGTACAAATAAATTAAGGAATGTATTATTTTAACTTCTCTCTCTATTTTAGACTGTGGTTGTAGTTTAAATACTGTCGATACTATGTGTGTACACAAGTTATGAGTTGGTGAGACCCAACTCGTATTCTCTTTTTCTTTATTATTTTATTTCATTTTGTTTCATCCAATTTGTTTAATTATTATAAATGTTTGTTTAAAAAAGGTTTTAAATTATTACTCATTTCTTAATTAATTAAATTATTAAACTTGTGTTTTAATTAAAATTTCTACTTAATTAACTTAATTAAACCATCACATCACCTCCCATACTCCGGGGCGTGACATATGGTTTTACAAATTAAAATTATGAAGAAACTAATAAAAAAAAAAAACGTGATCAGTATCGTATAAGTACATTTGTAACTACGTTTCTGAGTTTTTAATTAAGAAAAAAGGTCGTGCGACTTGTGGTAAAACGATCATAATTTATTGCTATTATTTTAGCTCATAACTTTGGCAACTTTCTTGGTTACATTATATTTTAAACGCATCCTTATTTCTTTTTCTTCTTTTTGAAAAAGGGTAATTGCGTCATAAGCCAAAATCTTATTACTGTCATATAATATTTTGTTTTTTATTGTTGTATTTTTATTTAAACTTGAAGTAGGATATCTTTTGATGTACTTGAATGTGGTGTTATCACTAGTTATGCTTGCAACTTTTTTTTTCTTTTGCATATTTTAATATTAGGAAATAATAATATGCTAATGACTAATGTCTCTTGTTAAAAAAAATCTATTAAAACACATTCAACTAAATTGAGAAGAACATGTCTAATGCAATGTTAAATTGATGCATCAATAGCAAATTTGTTATTTGTGTGTAAAAAATGCTCTCTAATGCAGTGTAATTTTTAATGCTTAATTTGCTATCTATTAAATTTTGTGGCGAATTTTCCACCAAGTTTAGCATATAGCAAATTTGATATTTAATTCCTATTGGTTACTAGATTAACTTTTTTGCTTTAATAATTACAACATTATTATGTTTAATTATTTTAATATTAAAAGTTTGCTTTTATAAGTTTTAAGGTTTAAAGTTACGATAAAAGGTAAATATGATATTTTAAATAGCATTATGCATGAGAATACAAAATAAAATAACATATTAAATTTACTATTTTCATACTTTTTGGTAACCAATATGATATTGGCATTGATATTTGCATTCCACAATATAGCATTATATTATCTTGATTTAATTGCATTGATATATATATATATATATGTATATATATATATATTCGGTGACCAATTTGATATTGGCATTGATATAATTATTTTCATACTGTTCAGTGACCAATTTGATATTGGCATTGATATTTGCATCATATTATTTTTATTAATTTGATGATATGATGTTTATATGACTTGTTATACTAGGTTAAACAATTTGTTAACTTAATAAAAATTATTTTTCTCTTAACTTTTTAATAACTAACGTTAACAGTTGACATTACTTACAATAATAACTAAGATTCTTGTAATTTTCACAGTTTAAAATTTTTAGAAACATTTTTTAATATCTAATATAGGAATTTATGTTCTACCTTCGTTGTCTTGGCAACCAGGAGAGCATTAATACAAAAAAAAAAAAAAAAAAAAAAAAAAAAAAAAAAAAAAAAGGTTTAATGTGCAAACTAAATTCACCGATGTGAATGGAACCACAATAATCTCAACTGCAGCATAGGCTCAGAAGCTTGTTCACAATGTCGGCAAATGAAACAGGCACCTGAAGTTGTGATCGTTTGCTTTAATTGAGATTTTGTATAAGAACTTATAATAATTAGGACCAGTCCTTGTGCAAAGTGAGCTCTACAACGTGAGAATGTGAGAAAAAAAAAAAAGTTGAGAGTTTGGAGGACAGTAATTTCAATATTCTTTTTTCTTATCATTTTTTTTTGTTTTGTTATTATTATTATTATAATTATTATTACTATTAGATCATCATGACCATCATTATCATATTAGAAATGAAAACATTTTGAAAAATATGTTGGGATTGTTTTTGAACTGTGTTTGGTTGTATTTAGTAGTGTTTTAAAAAATATATTTTTTAATAAAAAATTATTAAATGTAAATATTACTAAATTTATTTAAAATACTATTAATATTAACATAAAACACTAATATATAATTATTAATACACTGTTAATATAATAATTAATATATTAACAATTTTTTTATTATTGCTAATAAAACGAAGAGAAACAGTCCTCTCATCATCCTCTTCCATTGCTCTGGCAAGGCCAGGATATCGGCGAAGGTGCAGCTACGGCGATGACATCGATAATCTAGCCTTACTCATTGAAATCATGTCGTAGATTAATGAGGCTCTCGCATTGATGATGTTGAGGATCGAAGGAGCTTTCGATCAATGATGTCACGGATTGAAAGGGCTCTTGCGTCGACGGCGTAGCAGATCAAAAGGGCTCTCGATTAATGGTGCTCTTATGAATCGAAGGATTTGGCTGCGTTGACGACCTCCTTGTGGATCAATAGCCCTCCGATCTCTCCCTCACCATTTGATCTCCATCATTGCCGAAACCCACCTCACCCACCTCCAAGGACAAACCAAGCCTGCGTTGACAGCCTTCCCGCTTAAGAAGGAGGGGGTCGGAGGTCGCTAGGCTTGCCAAAGATGGGGTTGGGGATGCTGGAATCATCGGAGAAGGGATGGTCTGGCTGGGAGGAGGTGGCAGGAGTCGAAGGAAAGAAAAAAAAAACCAAAAACGTCTTCTTTTTTTTTCATTCTCAAATTCTGGGAAAATGTGGGGAATTTTTAGAAAATGTTTTCATTCATTTCCCACAAATTTTTAACCAAACACAATTTTGAAATCATTTTCATTTTTGGTATTTTTAAAAATGGCAAAAATGTTTTAAAATGGAACCAAACAGGGCCAAAATTAACAACATGATAGAAAAATCAGAATAAAGTTGAAATAATGAGTTTTAAAAAACTAAAATATATGCTAAACTTTATACTATTTCTTTTTTAAGGCAGTAACTTTTTTTTTTTTTTTGAAGGCAGCAACTATTATTTCTTTTGTTTCTTTGTGTAAATAAGTGTTAGGGCCCTAAATGTTAAGCTGTTTAGTTTCTTTCCAAAAAAAAAAAAAAAAAAACATTTTTTTCCTATCTTGGGAAGAAATTGTTAGTTGCAATGAAAATTAGGGTATGTCATATTTGCCCTTTTTGAACTATCACTACAAGAAAAATTGCATTTAACGACATATTATTTACGACATGTAATTTTTGAATGTCGTTAAAAAACACATACAACAACATCTCCAACAAAGATATCATAAACGACATTTAAAACAATAATTAATGACATCTATATAGATGTTGTATTAAAGGTCTCCTTTTAATGACAATAGTTTAGTGTCGTTAAATTATTTAACGACAAGTAGGAGATGTCGTCAAAGCCTTGAAGATTCTACGACACCCTTTATAGACAACATTGGTCAAGATGTCGTCTATAAAGGATATCGTAGAATCTTCAAAGCTTTAACGACATCTCTTACTTGTCATTAAATAATTTAATGACACTAAACTATTGTCGTTAAAAGAAGACCTTTGATATGACATCTATATAGATGTCGTTAATTATTATTTCGAATGTTATTAACAACATCTTTGTTGGAGATGTCGTTATATATACTCTTTAATGACATTTAAAAACTACATGTCATAAATAATATGTCGTTAAATGTAGTTTTTCTTGTAGTATATGTTTAATTAGGTGTCATAATCTTTCTCTTTATAAATTAAATAACCTTCAATTAATCCTATATAATTTACCAAATCATGAAGAATCATATAAATCTTTCATTTTAAATTTATTATTTAAACAAAATATATATATATATATAAAGCCATATCAACGGGTCATAAAACAAATTATCCACTCAAAACATCTTTAACAAAACTTTTAAACTAAATGTTCATTAAATAGACTTTTTTGGCCAATTATCTACTTCGTTACAACTGTCAAATTTATACAGTATTTATTAAAAATGTAACTATTAAAACCATATATATATATATATATATATATATGTATATATACTAGTTTTGCGCGGTAAGCAGGACATGAGTTGAAAAGGTGAACCCACTATACTTCTCAAAAAGAAAAAAAAAATGGAAAAGAGGGGAACATGAGTGAATGATAATTGAGAAAATTTTGCTATCTAAAGTTCCTTTTGATCTGCTGCTGAAAAGAATCTGCAGTTCCTCCATACTGTAACAGTCATCACTTCCAAGTGGTCACTAAAAGACATCATTTTTTTTGGTTAACCCTAAAAGGCATTCGTTGTAACACTATACACGCACCTATTCAGTTTTCACATATTGCTAATTTGGACTAGAAACCTAGTTACTTTCTCGAAGAGAAAAACTATTTTGTCTCCGCTCTTTAACAATAAGAAAGAATGCAAAAGACCCACGTCAACCTACTTCAAAACCACATTAAGATGGTTGCATGTCACACATATTGCATGTAATTACCAACTTCCTAACATATCAAATCCTACCCAAAAGCTAGTAACTTCTTCCCACCATTAACACCTGATCAAAATGGCATGCATAGAACTTTTGTAATTAATCTTCACCACAGCACTTATTCCACCATTTGACTCTTTCTTTTCTCTCCAAGCACCCTCTTATGGAGAAGAAAATTCCACTCAAAGATGAGGCCTTTTTACAGCATCCAATTGTCTTTGTTCTAGTTCTGGTTTTGGGGTTCGTTATAATGGATCCTTTAAAGATGGGTCCTCTAGGAGGACGTGAGTATAGGCCCGTGAAGCACAACATTGCACCATACAAGCAAGTCATGGAGAATTGGCCAAGAGACAACCAAAGCAGGCTAGGAGTACTAGGGAAGTTGGAGTTTGAAGGAGAAGTTTTTGGCCCCGAGTCTTTGGAGTTTGACAATCTGGGGCGCGGACCGTATGCCGGGTTGGCGGATGGGCGGATTGTCAGGTGGATGGGGGAAGATGTGGGATGGGAGACATTTGCTATTGTAACAAAAAATTGGTGTGTAGTTTCACTTTTCTTTACTTTCTGTCTTTATCTCTCTCTCTCTCTCTCTTTTTAATTCAATTTGGCCATTCGTTCAGCAATGCCTTAAGTTGTGTTTGACAGGATAGAAAGAAAATAAGTTGAAAAAGGGTACACAACCTAAACGTGTAAAATAGAAAGAAATGGGAGGAATTTTCCTCCTCTAATTCTTTCATATTGATTAAGAATAAAACTGAACGTATTTTCCCCTAAAAGAAAAGTGGGGTATTTTAAAGGGCTCAATCCATCCACTTATTTTTTTCTCTCCTATCAAATAATCACGGTTCTAAGAACCCTTCTACTAAGCCCCTCATGCTTCTTCTTCCTTCTACTTTTCTCTCGCACTAAACAAGCTCTGAGAGTTATTTGATAGGATCATGTTATAGAGACTACAGCTCAAGTGTTTCAAAATATTTGCAAGAAAAAGAAAAATTATCATGATTTTGTACTTAGATTTACTATTTTAAAACAACATGACCACCTTTGTTCGAAAAGATTTTGTCCTTTTCCAAGTATATTTCTTCATGTGTAACACAATGACGTGTGGTTTCGAATTCCTGTAATTATCTTTAAAGGGTTAAGAATTTCTTTGAGTTTTTTTGCTTATAATGAATTTATAATAGGGTGTTCGAGAAGTGTGAGTAAAATAATAATTATGGTTTAAAACACTGTAATATGTGAGAGTTTTATACTATATAGTAACTACAACCATGATCTAACCCATGTGAAAGTTTAAAAGATTCTGCCTAAGTTGATTCATGATGAATTGAAGGAAAGAAAATGATGACCACACTTATATTTGTTCTTTTTCCAACAATAAATGGGAAACTGGTGGAGGAACGTTAAGGAGGGTTAGAGTTAGAGAATGAAAAAGACCAACTAGTTCTTAATTAGGTAAATAAATAAATAAATATATATATATATATATATATATGCAGATCAAAATAATGAGAGGTTAACAGACTTTTGAAGTTATACTTTTAAAAAATCAAATAAGACTAGTTCATTTTGTAAAAGAGAGTGCTGAAATATCCTCAATTATGCTAATTATACTGAATGCGGTACTTAAAAGGTCAGAGAAGCTTTGTGCTAAAGGCACTGACTCAACTACAACCAAGCAATGGAAAGTTGAGAAGATATGTGGCCGTCCTCTTGGCCTAAGGTTTGATAAAGATAGTGGAGATTTATACATTGCTGATGCATATCATGGGCTTCTCGTTGTTGGGCCTGAAGGAGGTCTTGCCACTTCCTTGGCAACTCGTGCTGAAGGGAAGCCCATTCTCTTTGCAAATGACCTTGACATTCACAGAAACGGGTCCATTTTCTTCACAGACACTAGCAAGAGATACAACAGAGTGTAAGTATAAGTTTTTTTTTTTTTCTTCTATATGTTTTAAGGGAGACTTCATTGGTAGGATGTATGTTTTAAAATCGTTACATCTAATCAAAATTATTTTTTTTTATAGATCTTACAACTGAAAGACAAATATCTCTAGTATCTTCTTCGATTCCTACTAGAGAAATTGCCTTGTTTTATGAACTTGAAAATTGGAAGTATTTTCTTGCTTATAATTGAAAACTTAATTTGCAGGGACCATTTCTTTATACTATTAGAAGGAGAAGCCACTGGTAGGCTTCTTAGATATGATCCTCCAACTAAGACAACTCAGGTTTTACTTGATGGTTTGGCGTTTCCAAATGGGGTTCAGATATCTAGAGACCAGAGCTTCCTCCTCTTTACTGAGACTACCAACTGCAGGTGATTATCATCCTCTCAGACATTTTTGCCGTAGGAATATAAAGATATTATTCTGTCAAAGCCCATCGGCCATAACTACTTGACATTTATCTACACCCCATTTTCTTGTAGCAGAACTAAGTTCAACTTATTTAGGGCGTCTCAAATGCAATGTCAAGTTTATATGTTAATGTCAAAATATAGCACTTGTAATAAAAATAATTATCATCCAACACAACGTTAAATTTAAAGTTAAATTTGGCTTGTGCTACACTTACTATTTTAAACCAAATATGGCATGTGTCAAATTTTGATCGTTTGATATGTTGACTTTCACTTTATAATGGCAAAATTGTCATTTTTAAATTATTAATGGTTAAGAATTGACTTTAACAAATTTCAAGTTTGAAATTAATGACAAAAGCAAATATAGTAATTTAAAATTACATTGTGCATTATAGTACAACTACACATATCAAATACATCATTTTTTACATTTTTATTTTTGCTAAATATAGTATTTGACATTTACATTTATATTGGAGATGCTGTTATAACCACAATCACGTATGTTCTTTCACGTTCTATTGTAGCCGGACTAGTGTTTAAATTAGTTATTGCTTGTATTGATCATAGAGGCCCGTGAGTCAATCCATTATAATCATCTTGATCCATAATATCCTAATCCTTAAAAGAATGTTTCAAGCTCTTTATAGAACTAGTTCTTACAATTCACCAAAACATTTTGGCATCGTTGTAGGCTAATGAAATATTGGCTAGAGGGTCCAAAAAGGGGATTCGTGGAGCCTATTGCAGACCTGCCAGGATTTCCAGACAATGTAAGAATAAACGAAAAGGGACAATTTTGGGTTGCTATAGATTGTTGCCGGACTCCGGTCCAAGAGGTCTTGAGTCACAATCCATGGATAAGGAGTTTCTACTTCCGCGTACCAGCACGGTTGAGTTTCCTGGCGCGACTCATGGGGATGAAAATGTACACGGTCATCTCACTCTTCAATGAGAAGGGAGAGATTCTGGAAGTTCTTGAGGATCGAAATGGAGTGGTCATGAAACTTGTGAGTGAAGTTCGAGAAGTAAATGGGAAATTGTGGATTGGAACGGTGGCTCATAACCACATTGCCACTCTTCCGTACCCTTAAAATTCTCATTTTCGTGTTGGTAGGACGATTTGTTAGTGTTCATATTTGTTTAACATGGTACTTCCAAAATTAAGGATGGTTTGTTTTGTGATCTCTGTAAGACTGTAACAATATTGCGAATCAGTTGACACAGGATGTTTTCTAGATGTAGCTTCTATCCTTATGTGATCAATAAGTGGTTCTAGGACTGCTTTATTCTACCATATTGTGAAGCATGCAATTGAGTTACAGTCTATGGCCAAAAGCGATGTGGCTACTCGTCCCTGCTTTGCTTTTGCTCAATTATCAATGAGAAGCTGGCGATCCATCGACTGTAGGTAAAAGGATATTAGAATAATAACCCTCTATTACGTCATGAAAATTCTTGATAAGCATAAAATAGTACTTTATGTAAGTTGTGTGTAGCAAAATTTGTTCACTTTTGTTACTCCTCCTAGGGAGGCAAGAAGACGGGAGATTGTTCTCTTGGCTTCCAAACTTTTGGTTGAGCCTACAACGAGGATCCTGTATCCAGCAACGCAACGTAAAAGAAAGGGTAGAAAAGAAACGGATCTATGAAGTAAGCCTTGTTGTTATGTATTGGGGAAGGGCTTTTTGGGCTCGAGCACGCAAGCACACTTCCGCTTTCCCTTCACCATTTGCCACTTAGGAAATATTTGTGCGTGTAAAGTTGTATTCTTTTCTCCACAATTTGCTATAAGGACGTTCAAAGGAAAGTTAATTTGCAATGCAAATAGAAAAGGGAAAAAAGAGATAAAAGGAAAAGAACCCGAGAAAGGTTTTTCTCATGAGTAGGTAATAAGCTATGAGTAGCACCAATTGAGAACAATACAAGTAAAAGGGTAGTATATTTCGACTCGGAAGGGCTACAAAGTTGAGTGGAAGAGATGTTCTATGATCTTCTTCCAGATTGGGATTCTGTTTTGTGTCCTAGTTCAGTTGATTCAGACAGGAAATCTATTCTTCTGTTTCACTAGTACATAAATATCGAATCTCAATTAAAGGTTCTTGTTTCTTTTGCTTTTTTTTTCTTTTTTCCCTTTTCCTCGAAGGATTGCTGCTTGATGGCATAAACTCATTTGTTCCATGTATTACAATGATTCTCTGAAGTCGTTTTGGCTATGTGCTCTTGATAAGATAAAGCAATTTTCGAGCTCACTGATTTCATCATGCTTCCCAAATAGGCGCACACATCCTTTCCGGGAATGTTTTTGAACCTCGGGCACTAACTGAACTTCTTCCTTGGAGGAAACAGGAAGAGGTATTTGTTTTGCCCTTCGTGGTTTTCCTATGGTTTTACTTGAGCTTTTAAATTATGCTTGTAAAATAGTCGGAGATATGATCATCTTAAATTGCATGTACGAAAATCTCAATGTTCGGAAGATACAAAGTCTACATCATTGCCAATGTTGCATTTATTTCCTGCCTAAATAACTTAAAACCTCTTATGTGATGTCACCAAATAGAACCCAGATTATTTCTTATTTTAATTTTTTTATTACGTGTTAAAGTCTTGTTTGTTCAGATGCTTCTAGTTAGCTGAATATTATGGATCACTAGGAGAGGCTGTTCTTTTTGGTAGAATTGCTGATTGTTCTTGATAATGTCGTTGTGTACTCTCTTCTTCTGCACGCCAGAATGCAAGGAAATTTAGTGCTTTATTTATTTAAAATGGAGTCTAGTAAATGTAAAATGATATGGAAAAGGAAAGTTTCAGTGTTTTCCCTGCTAATAAGGTCAGATCTATCAACGTTTTAGATGAAATTGTTTTGTAATTATGTCTGTTTTCTGTTTATTATAAGATGTATTGTTCCTTGGACTCTGCTTGCAGTCACCAATCACTGGCCCTGTTTCGTGCGACAAATTTTGGTTTCTTACAGAGGATCGTGCATTCTCTTTGCTCATAAGGTAATCATGATTCATTATACACACATGGACACACACGTAGTTGGAGCTTAGCTCTTTGTGCATGTCGAGAAAAATCTAAATTAGTTTCTGAATTAGATCATTACAATCTCTTATGTCAAATGCTGGTAGTTTTACTTCTTTGGTCACTGTAATAATGTTCTGTGGGTTTGGATGAGAACTGGTGGTTTGTGATAGTATCCGCAATGCAATAATGAAACCAAAGAATATTGAGGTCATGCTCACAGTATCAACCTTTTAGATCAAAGAAAGAAAGAAAGAACCTCCTGCCAGTTCTAGAATTGGAACATGATGTTGCTTTTGCTTATCCCATGCTTCTACTAATTTGTGTCCGCTAACGCTTTACTTTAATTTGAATTGAAAACCTTATTTTTTAACCTTGTGATATGTAGTCTGAGTCAATTAGTGAAATGGTTGGCAGTCAAGGCTCAAGAGCTAGAGGTAGAAATATACCCAGGTTTGCTGCTAGTGAGGTACTCCTTCCAACGCTCTCCCGCCATTGTTTAATGTACTGTTAAATATTTTGTCTATGAGTTGTTTAATTAGCAGATATTGTGTAACACCTAAAAATTTAATTAAGCATAATTAGTGTTTAAATGGTAGATTAGTATGCCTTGATATAAATTTAAACTTAATTTAATATTTTATGGTAATTTAAATTTATCCCATTTTTAATTATTTCTAGATGTTATTTTGAATTTTGAAACAAAACAGTTTGTCAAATTTCTAATACATTCCAATTACAAACACATGTGCCGGGGACACGGTTTTGCTCTGCAAAACCACTCATTCCCTTCTATTTATTCCTCTCTCTTACTCTCACTCTCCCTCACTCTCTCAGACACACACACACACACACTCTCTCTTTTCCCTCTCTCCCACGCTGCCCTCTCTCCCTCTCTCTGTTTGATTCAAATTTTTTAGTTCAAGTTTGATTCTTAGCTGGATTGGGAGGCAAGGAACATAATTTGGTTTCTATAAACTCGATTTTAAGCTTTGATTCGAGATTTGTTTCTTTATGAGGTTTGTTTCTTTATTTTTCAAATTTCAACTTTTAACCCAAATCTTTCAATTTCTTTAAAATCACTAGTACAAAATGTGGATTCCACGACGGTTTATAACCGTCGTGGGAAAATTTCACGACGGTTAAAAAACCATCGTGGAAACCTCTGTCGTGGAATAAGATCGACTTTTCATGACGGTTTTTTACCGTCGTGTAATAGAATAATTGACGCGTGAAAGTGTAATTTTCCACGACGGTTTTGGTGAAAAACCGTCGTGGAAGCTCAGCCTTCCACGACGGTTTTTCATCAAAACCGTCGTGGAAGGCTCATCTTCCACGATGGTTTTCGTGGAAAACCGTCATGGAAGCTCAGCCTTCCACGACGGTTTTTTACTAAAACCGTCATGGAAAGCTCACCTTCCACGACGGCTTCGATGAAAAACCGTCATCGAAGCCTAGTCTTCCACAACGGTTTTAGTAAAAAACCGTCGTGGAAGCCTAGCCTTCCACGACGGTTTTTCACAAAAACTGTCGTGGAAAGCTGAGCTTCCACGACGGTTTTTGTGAAAAACCATCGTGAAAATTTGGTATTTTCCAAAAAAAAAAAAATTCTCCTGCAATTTTAATTTCCTACGGGATGGCCAGTCCCGTATGTTATCCATTACATCAAGGCCCTAATTACATACAATAATTGTTGTATAATCAAATATTAATTTATATTTATAAGATCATTTTACACTTGAGCTATTTTGAGTACTTTGTTAATCTACTATGACGTGTTTCTATCTAAAAAGCACAAACCTATTTACAAATTGTACCCACTCTAATTTAACTTCATGTATATTTGTATGTATATAAACTTCTTTTTTTCCTAAGGCTTGTATACCACTTGTAATTATATCCCGCCTGAAACGTAAAATAAAAAAATCACATTCTATGTTTCCTTGTTGTCTTGGGCACTTACGTTTAGATTATAACGTTCCGTTTGGTCGGTTTGTGACACCGGTTCCCGCTTGAAGCTTCCAATCGTTAAGCGCCCTAATAATGTATATCATGTTTAAATAATAAATAAATTAATAGATGATACAATTATGTGAGACTAAAAAACAATTAATTTTGTAAGACAATATTAATACTTACAATCTTGTGACTGATACGAAATCGTCACGTGATGGGTGTCCGAGGGGGTCAAACCAATATATTTGGTCCTCCCATGGCGAAATAAGTCCTAACAACCAATGTTGTCCAACGTCGTATGGCAGGAAGAATAATTTTCCCCTCGGTGATTCAGCTAATAGGTGGAGGAGTGATGTGGCACGCTCACTATGATCACTCTGCAGGTCTCTTGCAGCACTTGAAACAATAGCCGGAGATATGAAGCTAAAATTATGCGCCATGCCTTGAAGTTCACAATATTCTGCCAAAAAACTACAATAAAAAATATTACAGTGAATTATTTTAAAACACCTTACAACTCTACGTATATATTTAAAATACTTAAATAAGGCTGGAGTTATCACCTGAGGTATACGAGGATACAGTTTGCCCCGATTTCTTAGAAGCTGATGAAGTCGTAAACGTCTTCATACCCCACAAAGATAGGGAAATCATTGCCAGTGACATTTATCGGTATCGGGCACTGAATGGTCGACCCATCGCGCATGAAAGAATGTGCGTATAGAGCTAACTGCATAAACTCTTGTGGTACTGAAGCGAAGTTAAATGCACGCATATGCTCATTAGCAACGGTTTGTCCTTGGCATTGTTGAACCTCAGGTTGTGATTCTCTTACTTTTAGAGAGCTTTTCTTTTTTTGCCGTTTCTTTCCGCTTAGATCTTTGGGAACATGGCTAGGTGCTCGACTCGTCTTTGTCAATGTGATGACTTTAACTAATCTCTTCAGCCATGCGATAAAGCTTCATGCTGCTTCACCCACAGTTGTTGCCTCAAGTGTTGGAACAGGCAATTCAGCTGTTTTAACTCTGATGGTAGTGATGCTAACACGCACATTCTATTCCTCTAGTTGTCGTCCATGACCTGTATCAGAAGGAAGGCTCTCCATCCACACCTTTCAAAGTGCAACAAGTGTACACCCACCATTAACTCTATCCTCAACAAAGAGCCTACATTGTTTAGGCCCTTGAGGAGGAGGTGACAATTGGACTTCTGGGGCTTTTGAAGCTTCTGGAGCTCCTCTTCTGCATCTTCTGCTACAGTATTGGGAGGGTTACAACTAGCTTTGAAGCTGTTGCGTTGTGAGATGCTATCATCCGTCGACTTAGCACGTCCTTGGGAAATGAGCTCAGTCACAAGACTTCGGAGTTCTGCAATCTCCATTTGCATCTTTGACATTTGAGAATTCAATTTTGACGATCCTGGTTGGAGGTCGAAGTATTGAGACTGCTTCACAAACTTTGATTGACCGCGAACACGTCCAGAATGTTTCGGTTTCCCTAGTGCCCTTGTCAAAATGTCATCATTACCAACCGATTGGAAGCTCCCTTGACTTTGTTGCGTTGTGTATTCATCTTGTACAAGAACAATACAACCATGTTATTAAAGGAA
>CAMOHE010056319.1:12680-50610 GCA_946598075.1 Artocarpus hirsutus | reverse complement strand
GCCTCCACACCAATGGAAAGACGAGTGGGCGTCAAACTGCAAAAATGAATTTTCCTCACACTTTTCTGAATCTGCTATGTACTCAACACATGAGATAGCAAACCTTTTTTTTTTCTATAGAAGAACTCTCAGTTTTTCTCTCTGAGTATTTTGCAAAAGTTATGTGAATGAAAAAACCTCTTGAGATAACTGTTATCTCTCCCTATTTATATCTGAGCATTTAGTTATTTTTCAATTGACTTTTCAATATGAAAAATAATCACCATATCACACATATGGGGAAATGATATATTTTACAAGGTTGTGACTTTTTAACTTTCCCTTTCCTTTTTCTTTTTCTTTTTCTTTCTTTTTTTTTTCTTTCTTTGCCGAATCACTTTGTGATTCGACACATATATATATATATATATTTATATATATAAGTAAAGAAAAAAAAAGTAACGAAAATGCTTTTACTACTTCTTTTTTTTTAATATATATATATTAATATATTATAAAATCTTATAAAAAGATTTGATTAAAAACCATATATATATATATATGTATCTAAATTCAAAAATAAATCACATTTATTTAAGAATTAATCAATTAATTAATTAACTAATGCTCAGTTAAATGTGACAACATTTATCATGTTACATTATATGTTACAGAAAATATTTTTCTGTGTCACATTAATAATTCAAATGTGAAATAATTAATTCAGAATTCAACAATTCCAAACTAAAATATATATAATTCATTATATGCAAAAAAATCCATTATAGTATTACAGAGGTGGTATTGGGGACCTATGGACCTATAACCCAAGCTCCAATAAATTTGACAATTAATCAAACTCTTTAATTAATGTGTCAAATTTATTAGTTTCAGTGTTACTTCACTAAAAACCTAAAACTAAACTCATGAGGTTATAGTAAAATTACTCAAAAAAAAAAAAAAAAATTAGCGAGTTGTCCATTGATATAATAATTGCGTCCTCCATAAATAGTTCATAATAAGAGCTAGGTTCAATTTTCGTTTACCTCTCTTATTATATCTTTAGCATTGAGTTCCAATAATTCTCTAATGAACAGTTAATTCATAATCTTATTATAAACGAGCGCTATATTGTTCAAACCTTGAATTATCATTAAAGAGAACTATTTTTCTAACTTCCATAGGGAAGGAATGGATTTCATATCTGTATAATATTATTCCCAGCAACTTTTTACATTATATTTCCAAGATGCTAAGTTATAATCTATGCTTACACAAATCTTACCATACAAGTTAAAAAACATAATGTCATAAATAGGAGTCTAATAAATACTTATGATTAAGATTGTCAAATATATGATCATCATAGTGATAAATTTGAATACTCTATTTGTAATGGATGATTATTAGAGATTCATAATTTATCTGGTCCAGTCTTATATAATCTCATTATATAAAGTAGCTCCAATTCAATGTCTCTACATTAATAGTCCAGATAATGATTATTTCATTCTAAATAAGATTGGACCGTACTTGTAATGTAACATTAAAGATCCCAACTTTAATTAATTGTTACGGACTATTTAGATTATTATCTATAAATTTTATCCCTAAGTATATAACACTTATATGCTAAATTTATAGTTATATAAATAATCATAGAATTTTTTCAATGTTTATAAATGTATTCATAACATATATAATTAACCAAAATAATAATAAATATCACTTTATTTATTTATTAATAATATGTATAATGTCATAATTTTCAAGACACTAAACCTAACAATACACATAGATGAGTGAGAATGAAACCATATTTTAATGAAATTCTCCTGGCACGCATGGCAGCAAGTATCAATTATGGTTGCTGTTCATATTGATTGAATTATTGACTCTAGTCGCTTTGATTCGTGTTATAGGGCACAATGGCTGCCAACAATTCTTGTGATGCGGCACATCTACCGAAAAGAAGGGTCAAAAAAAAAAAAAAAAAGAGGCGCCAAGCGGTGGCTTGGCTTCAGTTGATAACGATTTCGTCATATATATTCAGAATTCGTTTAACTTTGTTTCTTTAATGTCATATGACACGTTACCGAAGGAGAATTAAAGAAGAACAAAAAAAAAAAAAAAGAATTCATTATATAAAAGCAATTTTTTTTCTTTTCTCTGTCAACACACGGCTCAGTTGCCGAGAAAAGAAAACAAAAAGAGAAAGTTATATATATATATATATATATATATATATATATATATATATATACGTGTTTTGGCTGATTCAACTTTGAAGAAAATGTTTTTTTTTCTTCTTTTGACCGAATCAATGGATGCAGCCATGTGCATGTGCATGTGCAAGTGCAAGGAATATTTTTTTTAATGTTATTTAGGGCAATAACTTGCCGAAAAGAGAGAAAAAAAAAATTAAAGAAAAATAAAACGGCCTAGGTCATTTTTTTCATTTGGATTGAGTTTTATTGTTGGGCCAAATAATAGGTTACTGAGTTTGGTTTGGATAATGAATTTAGGTAAAGAATTAAATAGAAGTAACTCGACCCGCATTGTACTCGACTTGCAGGGGCCGTTGACCGTTGACTTTGATTTTGGCCCATTATTTTTTTATTTTAATTTTGGTCATTTTTTGGGACATTTTTAAATTCAAATATTGATATTTTATATGTATTTTAAAATGAATTAATTGAAGCAACATATCACCAAAGTGACATCTCTTGTTAAAATTAATTTATTTTAAAATATAAATGGTTGTGTTCATGAAACTTATGTGAATATTAACCGGCCTAAAAGAAGGTTAATGTTTGACAAAATTGCATGTACACCTGTCGTAACAAACATGTGATCATTATTCGATTTTACATGTGAATAATAAATCGGCCCAAATAAAGATTTATTGTTTGACATGTATTTATTATCAATGTTTGATTACTACACCAAGAGTACCATTATAAGTTAATATTTCTATCCAAAGACTAAATATTAATATTGTGCTAGGTATCTTGTGATGGGCCCTACCATTATTTGAATTTATTTAAGTATGATATGGAACATATGTGAGCTTCTTGTTTTGTTGTTTTATTGTTTTGTTCTCTGTTTAGTTGCAAGTTCTGCTAGCATCAATTCAATTCTCATGCCTAATGGTACAAACTTCAAGGCATGGCAAGAGAACATTATGATTGTTCTCAGAGTCATGGATTTACACCTTGCATTGAGGGTTGAATGACCTCCTGACCTTATAGATAACAGTTCCCTTGATGGAAAGAGGGACATGGAAAGGTGGGAACATTCGAATCGCATAAGTCTAATGATCATGAAGTGTGCTATTCTAGAAACTTTTAGGGGCACTATGTCCGAAAAAGTTACTACAGCCAAAGGTTTTCTTAAAGAAATTGAGAAGAGGTTTGCCAAGAACGAAAAGACTGAAACAAGTACGCTTTTGGCAAACCTTATTTCAATGAGGTATAAAGGAAAAGAAAATATAAGGGAGTACATCACGGCGATGTCTCATTTTGCTTCAAAACCAAAGGCACTTAAGCTAGAGCTGTTTGAGGACTTACTCGTATATTTAGTTTTGATATCTCTTCCTGCACAGTTCAGTCAATTTAAGGTGAGCTACAACTATCAAAAGGACAAATGGTCCCTTAATGAGCTCATCTCATATTGTGCGCAAGAAGAGGAAAGACTAAAGCAAGAGAAGGCAAAGAGTGTTTATTTGGCTACAACCTCTAAGGACAAGAAAAGGAAAAGGAAGAAAGACAAGGAAGCTGCGGGTATGGTGCCATAAAAGAAACAACAGAAGGGACAAGATCATGAATTTACCTGTTTCTTCTATGGAGGTAAGGGATACAAGAAGAAGTACTGTACCAATTATCACGCTTGGCGTGCAAAGAAAGGGTTGCTTGGGCTGCCAAAAGCCAAGTGATGGTGAAAGACACATCTATGTGGGTGATGGCAAATCAGTGGAAGTTAAGGCAATAGGAACATTTAGGTTATTATTAAGGACTGAATTTTATTTGGATTTGAATGAGACTTATGTTGTACCTTTGTTTAGATGGAATTTGATTTCTGTGTCTGTATTGGACAAATTTGGTTATTCTTGTTCATTTGAAAATAGTAAATTTAGTCTTTTTCAAAATTCAAAAGTTATTGGCTCTGGTTCTTTATGTGTTTATGATAACCTTTATTTACTTGATACGGTTGCCTCATTTAATGAATCCTTGCATATAAGTACACATGGTGTAAAGTGAAAATTAACTAATCAGAATTTCGCTTCATCATGGCACAAGAGATTAGGTTATATATCCAAGCAAAGAATTGAGAGACTTGTGTCTGACGGGATTATTGATCCCCTTGATTTTACAGATTTTAAAATTTGTGTTAATTACATAAAGGGGAAACAAACAAACATAAAGAGATTATGTGCCAACAGGACTTCAGACGTCTTAGAACTAATTTATACGGACATTTGTGGGCTATTCCCTATGGCTTCTTGGAATGGTCAACAATATTTTATTACGTTCATAGACTATTTCTCACGAAATGGCTACCTATATTTCATTCATGAGAAGTCCCAATCACTGGATGTGTTCAAGAATTATAAGGCTGAAGTTGAGAACCAACTTAACAAAAGGATTAAAAGCATCAAATCTGACCATGATGGCGAATACTATGACAGATATGACGGTTCAGGTGAACAACATCCAGGACCTTTTGCTAAGTTCCTAGAGGAGTGCAGTATCATCCCATAGTATACCATGCCAGGATCACCTAGCATGAATGCTGTTGCTGAGAGGTGAAACAAAACACTTAAGGACGTGGTGAGGAGTATGATTAGTCATTCTACCTTGCTAGAATATCTCTAGGGAGAAGCCTTAAAGACTGCAGCTTACATTCTCAACAGAGTTCCAACTAAAGCAACTGCCAAAACCCCTTATAAGCTTTGGACAGGCAAGAAGCCTAGTTTGAAGCACTTGCACATTTAGGGTTGTCTAGCTGAGGCAAGGCCTTATAGGCCAAATGAAAAGAAACTGAACTCCAAAACTGTCAACTACTATTTTATTGGATACTCTGAGAGGTCAAGGGGTTGCAAATTTTATGATCCCACAACTAAGTCGATTTTCAAGATGGGAACTACTTGGTTCTTTGAGGATGTTGAGTTTGCAGGGGGAGATAGGGTGAAGGACTTTGTCTTTTAAGAGAAATATGTTAATATTCCCACAGTTGTTATTGACATTGATCAGGTTCCTATTCCTAACATTGTTTAAGAAGCAGACCCAAATCAAGACAATGTCGGAGAACCTCCCATTCCAAAAATTGTTCCGGAAGAACAAACTTTTCCATCTTAAGAACCTATGCCATTAAGAAGATCTATTAAAGAAAGGAGAAGTGCGATTCCTGACGATTATATCATATTTCTCCAAGAACATGAAGTTGACATTGGAGTGGTGGAAGATGATCCAATCAACTTCCGTCAAGCCATGGAAAGTTCTAAATTTCAAGAGTAGATCGATGTCATGAATGAGGAAATAAAGTCCATGAAAGACAATGACATTTGGGATCTTGTCCCATTGCCTGAAGGTGCAAAACCCATTGGTTGCAAATGGATATTTAAGACCAAGAGGGATTCAAAGGGCGATGTGGAAAAACATAAGGCTCATCTTGTTGCAAAGGCCTTTACTCAAACGGAAGGTATCGACTATAAAGAGACTTTTTCTTCGGTTTCTTCGAAAGACTCTTTTAGGACTATAATGGCATTGGTGGCACATTTTGATCTTGAGCTTCACTAGATGGATGTTAAGACTATGTTTCTTAATGGCGACATTGATGAGACAATTGATATGGTGCAACTAGAAAACTTTGTGTTGGGAGACTCAAAGAAGATGGTTTGCAAATTAAAGAAATCCATCTATGGGCTTAAGCAGGTGTCTCATCAATGGTATTACAAATTTCATCAGGTTATTATCTCGTTCGATTTTGAGATGAATATGGTCGATGATTGTACATACCATAAGTTCAGTGGGAGTAAGTATATTTTCTTGGTTTTGTATGTCGATGACATATTGCTTGCCAGCAACGATATAGGCTTATTGCACAAAACCAAAAGATTTCTATCAAAGAAATTTAAGATAAAGGATCTTGGGGACGCCTCTTTTATATTAGGTACACAAATACATCGGGATCGCTCTCGAGGTATACTTGGATTATCACAAAATTGCTATATCGAGAAGATACTTAAGAGATTTGGCATACAAGATTGTAAACCAGGTGACACCCCTATTGCTAAAGGAGACAAGTTCAGTCTCAGTCAATGCCCCCAAAATGACTTTGAAGTTAAAGAAATGCAAAAGATTCCTTATGCGTTAGCCATAGGGAGTCTGATGTATACTTAAGTTTGTACGCGTCTGAATAGTGCGTACATTGTTAGGATGCTAGGCATGTACTTAAGTAATCTAGAGATGGATCATTGGAAAGTAGCCAAACGAGTCATGTGGTATTTACAGAGAACAAAGGATTATAAGCTCACATATAGAAGGTCGGATTAGTTAGAGATCATTGGGTATTCAGATTCTGATTTAGCTGGGTGCCAAGACAGTTGGAGATCCACATCTGGCTATATCTACCTACTAGTTGGAGGAGCTATTTCTTGGAAAAATTCTAAGCAGACACTGATAGCTTCCTCCACCATGGAAACAGAATTTATAGCATGTTATGAGGCATCCAACCATGGGATATAGCTATGGAATTTTGTCACTGGGCTACAAATTGTGGATGGAATTGAAAGACCACTAAGATATTTTGTGATAATAAGTCAGCAGTGCTATATTCCAATAACAACAAGAGCTCAACAAAGTAGAAGCATTTAGACATTAAGTTTCTCGTTGTTAAAGAAAGAGTACAGAGTGGTCAGGTGTCTATAGAGCATATTGGGACAAACTCTATGGTTGCAGATCTGCATACAAAAGGAGTACCACCTAAGGTCTTTCATGAGCACACCGCTCAAATGGGTGTTGTATCTCTTGAGAATATGTCATTTTAGTGGAAGTTTGCATTTTGGATGCTTTCTTGTTTTAGACACATTTTATGGTTTTTTTCTACAGAATTAAAGTTTATGATTTATTTTCACTCTGTATATGTTTGATTTGATCTCACTAAAGAATAAGGTTGGACCAGTAGGAAATAGGCATGTTAAGATCACATTGCATGAAATTTTCTTACTACACATCCATACTTGATCCATGTCGTTCATTATATTAATATACGTGACCATTGATGGGTTTAGTTACGTTGAATGTAACGCAGACCGCTTTGATTCTATATATGATATGATTGATGGACCTGATTGATTGGAGATGTTTTTGGTAATGATAGCACAATTCATGAGCTCATAAGGTATAATTCACATTTATAAAGTTTCATATATAGCCAGAGTGGGACGAATTAATTCCAATAATATGTAGGCTAATATATTAAACAAATGCGTATTAATGCTATCAGATAAAGTTGGCCTAATTAAAGTGATCTAATAAAGTGTAACGTTTTAGGTTTTAAAGCATCTCATAAAGTGTGTACACAAAATTATATGTAGAAACCTAAATTCTAATTTCTATTTTTATGGTGGGCTAAAATAGAAATAAGAAAAAGTTAAAATATTATAAATAGTTGTGGTCCTTGAGTCAGAGGGGATGTTTCTATCTTTTTCACATCCCAACACATAAAAAGAAAGGGTGAAAACTTTCTCTCATAGAAATCATACATTCTTGACTCAAAGATCAAGAATGAAGGATTCAACCGTTCTAATGGATTCAGGTATGCTTTCGTTATAATTCTTAATGAATTAACATGAGTCTTAGGATTTGATGATAGTTTTCATCAGTAAATTCTGTTCCTACAAAGGATATAAACAATAGAATGTACGAGTATGATTTGTGTTATGTATGTAGAAATTAATAATTTTAAAGCTAAAAAGGAGTACATAATTCACTATAAAGACATATGTATGTTTTATTGGTTTAACTACAATTCAAACCTTTTTACTTTTTTTTTCTCATAAAAGTTTGAATTTATGTTTAAATTTTTTGTTCAACCCTAATGAACCAAACTGAGAAATAGCTTTTGAAAATGTGAACAGATTCTCATATCCAAGCCATAATTAATAAAGCAACAAATTTGGCAAGAAGTTCCTTTGTTTTCTCCAACAAAGACGACAGATTCAAATCCACAATTTTATATGTTTTAATATTCACATAGGTTTTAATATGATCATAACAGCACAAGATGCTGTTAACAGTTAAAAACACATTCTTGTGTTCAACAAAATAATCGACGCAATAGACAATATAGAAACTACTAGGGGACAATTGAAAAGGAGATAAGCAAGTGAAAACAAGAAATTCAGTGATTAAGGGATAAAGAGAAAATGGAACAAGTTAGAGATGATCGAGAGCTAAAACTTTGTCTTCTGGGCTAATGTTCTCACTAGTATAAAGATTAACGTTAGGAAGGAAATTAGACAAGGAAAGAGCAAATTGCTTCAAAAGTGGTAGATGATTTGGAGGCTTTAGAATCTATGGAAGAAGGAAAATGAAGAAGATGAAAGTTGAACAATGATTTTTTCTCTTCAAATTTGGAAAGGGAAAATACTCAAATTTAAAGAGGAAAAAGGGGGCTGATGTGGGGAAAAAAATATTAAAACAATGTTGTTGGACTTAAAGAAAACTACAACGTTTTAAAGGAGCAAAAATAGTAAAAATCTTTAAGACCCATGTAGGATCTGAAAGAGATAAAAGATAGTTTAGACTGACTTAAAGAACCACCACTTTAGAGAATCAATTATATTGTTTATAACTGATGGAATAAATTAGATGGTTTAAAATTAAAAAGAGAATTGAACACAGCCAAGCTTAAAATATCCATAAATAGTAGTGGGATGAAATATTGAAAAAGGAGTATGCAAGGAATTTTTTAAAATTTTTTTATTAAAACCTTTTCCAAAAAAAAGTTAAACAGGCTATACATATGAATTAATCTAAGATCTCCGTACCTTTTGTAGACCGAAAACTATACTTTTGACTAAACAATATCATTCAGAACTGCTGCTTGAGAATTCGACTAGAAGAGCCTCAACTAACTGGACTTTCTTACTATTCTCTTTTTTACGATCGAAATATAGGTGGTCATATGACATTTAGTCTTTCTTCAGGTCTCCCTCCAACCACTATGCGAGTTTCAAAGTTTTCCCAAAAATATACTCTCCTCTATGTTTCTCAAGTGATCTAAGAAATAATAAAAAAACATTTCCTTTATATAAATGTCAAATGAGGACTTATTCTTATTAGATTAGGCTTTAAAATTTGAGTTTGGATGAGATCTTGTCACAAAAATACATGTGCCTCGATCGCTAACCTGGTAGGGGCGGTCGACCGCCCTTTGTGTATGGCAGTCGATCGCTTGGTCATGGTTGTTCCAGATGACATGTTCTTTAGCTTTTGATTGTTATCTGATTAACTCATTACAAACTAAATAGATAAATACTACTTTATTTGACCTGAGTATTTTCATAGAGTCTTAGTTTTAATACATAAGTTATCCAATTAAAACAGTCATATACAGATAATCATATACAAATAAAATATATTCAAAATAATTCAACATCTTATTTTGAATTATTTCAAAAACTGAATTCAACCAATAAGCTAACATGAATTATTGAATCTAATTAACTAAATTTAAGATAATTTAACATAAGTTACCAATTTGTAGAAAAACATGTCATGTCATTATAGAAAAATAAATGAGCTAGCAAAAGGACCCGATAGATATATATAGATCAAGCTCCTATAATTATAAAATGACATATCCCCGACACATACATCATATAACAATTAACTTTGAAGCTATTCCACTGAAAGTTAAAGATGCACTCTTGAACTATATATAAATTATGAAACTCCAATAAGTTAATCATCCATGACATATCATAATACATAACATCCCCATAGGATATCCATAATCGACTTAAGTATAATGCTCATCTTGTTGCAAAGGGCTTTACTCAAATGGAAGGTATCGACTATAAAGAAACTTTTCTCTGGTTTCTTCGAAAGACTCTTTTAGGACTATAATGGCATTGGTGGCACATTTTGATCTTAAGCTTTACCAGATGGATGTTAAGACTACGTTTCTTAATGGCGACATTGATGAGACAATTTATATGGTGCAACTAGAAAACTTTGTGTTGGGAGACTCAAAGAAGATGGTTTGCAAATTAAAGAAATCCATCTATGGGCTTTAGTAGGTGTCTCATCAATGGTATTACAAATTTCATCAGGTTGTTATCTCATTCGATTTTGAGATGAATATGGTCGATGATTGTACATACCATAAGTTCAGTGGGAGTAAGTATATTTTCTTGGTTTTGTACGTCGATGACATATTGCTTGCCAGCAAGGATATAGGCTTATTGCACAAAACCAAAAGATTTCTATCAAATAAATTTGAGATAAAGGATCTTGGGGACGCCTCTTTTATATTAGGTATACAAATACATCGGAATCGCTCTCGGGGTATACTTGGATTATCACAAAAGGCCTATATCGAGAAGATACTTAAGAGATTTGGTATAAAAGATTGTAAACTAGGTGACACCCCTGTTAAGGAGATAAGTTCAGTCTCAGTCAATGCCCCAAAAATGACTTTGAAGTTAAAGAAATGCCAAAGATTCCTTATGCGTCAGCCATAGGGAGTCTAATGTATACTCAGGTTTGTACGCGTCCGAATATCGCGTACATTGTTAGGATGCTAGGCATGTACTTAAGTAATCCAGAGATGGATCATTGGAAAGTAGCCAAACGAGTCATGCGGTATTTACAGAGAACAAAGGATTATATGCTCACATATAGAAGGTTGGATCAGTTAGAGGTCATTAGGTATTCAGATTTTGATTTAGCTGGGTGCCAAGACAGTTGGAGATGCACATCTGTCTATATCTACCTGCTAGTTGGAGGAGCTATTTCTTGGAAAAGCGCTAAGCAGGCACTGATAGCTTCCTCCACTATGGCAGTAGAATTTATAACATGTTTTGAGGCATCCAACCATGGGATATAGCCACAGAATTTTTTCACTAGGCTACGAATTGTGGATGGAATTGAAAGACCACTAAGATATTTTGTGATAATAAGTCAGCAGTGCTATATTCCAATAATAACAAGGGCACAACAAAGTCGAAGCATATAGACATTAAGTTCCTTGTTGTTAAAGAAAGAGTACAGAATGATCAGGTGTCTATAGAGCATATTGGGACAAACTCTATGATTATGGATCCGCTTACAAAAGGAGTACCACCCAAGGTCTTTCATGAGCACACTGCTCAAATGGGTGTTGTATCTCTTGAGAATTTGCCATTTTAGTAGGAGTTTGTATTTTGGATGTTTTCTTGTTGTAGACACATTTTATGGTTATTTTCTATAGAAATAAAGTTTACAGTTTATTTTCACTCTGTATATGTTTGATTTGATCTCACCAAAGAATAAGGTTGAACCAGTAGGAAATAGGCATGTTAAGATCATATTGCATGAAATTTTCTTGATACACATCTATACTTGATCCATGTCGTTCGTTATATTAATATACATGACCATTGATGGGTTTAGTTATGTTAAATGTAACGAAGACTGCTTTGATTCTATATTGATATGATTGACGAACTGGATTGATTGGAGATGCTTTTGGTAATGATAGCACAATTCATGAGCTCATAAGGTATAATTCACATTTATAAAGTTTCATATATAGCCCAAGTGGGAGATTGTTGGAATTAATTCCAATAATATGTGGTCTAATATATTAAATAAATGTGTGTTAATGCTATCAGATAAAGTTGGCCTAATTAAAGTGATCTAATAAAGTGTAAAGTTTTGGGTTTCAAAGCATCTCATAAAGTTTAGGCACAAAATTATGTGTAGAGACTTAAAGTCTAATTTTTATTTTTATGATGGACCAAAATAGAAATAAGAAAAAGTTAAAATATTATAAACGGTTGTGGTCCTTGAGTCATAGGGGATGTTACGTATCTTTTTCGCATCCCATCACATAAAAAGAAAGGGAGAAAACTTTCTCTCATAGAAATCTTACATTCTTGACTCAAAAGATCAAGAACAAGGATTCAATCATTTTAATAGATTCAGGTATGCTTTTGCTCTAATTATTGATGAGTTAACATGAGTCTTGGGATTTGATGATAGTTTTCATTAGTAAATTCTATTCCTACAGAGGATATAAACAATAGAATGTACGAGTATGAGTTGTGTTACATATGTAGAAATTAATAATTTTAAAGCTAAAAAGGAGTACAGAATTCACTATAAAGACATATATATGTATGTTTTATTGGTTTAACAACAATTCAAACCTTTTTACTTTTTTTTTCTCATAAAAGTTTAAATTTATGTTCAAATTCAATCCTAATGAACCAAACTAAGAAATAGCTTTTGAAAATGTGAATAAATTCTCATATCCAAGCCATAATTAATAAAGCAGCAAATTTGGCAGGAAGTCCCTTTGTTTTCTCCAACAAAGACGACAAATTCAAGTCCACAATTAATGAAAGTTTTGTTCATGCTGGCTATACACCAACCTATTCATTGGATTAAAATATGGATAAAAATGAGAACACCGTGAATATTACAAGTACCAACGACAGAAATATTAGTTGCGACGGACTGGATTGCTTCCACGCCACCATTCCTTCCTACACAAATGCTTTCAAAATCATTTTCACTCATGATGATCATACAAATGACAACAATAGTGACATGAAAGGCAATCGAGATGAATGCAAGTATGCATTCGTCGCGGACCAATATTGGTTCAATGAAGATAAGTCGTCAGAAGTATTGCTTTCACTTGGAACTCTCAAAAGGATGGAAGCTCTGGCAGTCCTGAACTGGGACTTACTATATAAATCAAATTATGTTAAATCTCTAGAAAAGAATCTTACGACTGATAGTGCAATGTCCTGAAATTTATTAACATATAATAGTACGTAAAATGATGAATTAGTGTGCCTTATTATAATTTAAACTTAATCTAATTATTTTGTGGTGTTTTCTAATTAATTTTACTTTTAATTATTTCTAAAATTTATTTTAAATTTTTGAACAAAACAATTTATCACATGCCCAACAAATCCTTCCTTGAAAACCATATGCTGGACATGGTTTTACACCTAAATCTACCCTACTTGTTTCCCCTCTATTTAATCTCTCTTTCCCACTCTTTTTCCCTCACTCTCACTCTCTTTCTTACCTCTCTTCCTCTTTCATCGTCTCTCTCTTTCTTTTCCCTCTTTCATTTTTCTTGTTCTAAAAATTTTGAGCAATGTGCCCTCATTCCCAATGGGATTGGAAGCCAAGAAATATAGTTTGAGCCATCTTGAACTCAACTCAAAGATTGAATTTGAGGTTAGTCTAGTTTTTCAAAGTTTCAAAGTTTATTTTCAAATATTTCAATCTTCGTTGAATATTGTAATTCGAGCTTCTTTGAGCTTAAAAAATGTTCAATCTAAGTTTGTGGAGCCTAAATCACCATGAATCTAAGCTTGATTGGACAAACATCAAGCTAAATCATGTCTTGCCCTTTTTCTCATATTTGTTATAATTTGAAAAATCTCATGAAAAACTTGTTGAAAATTGTTTAAATATGTTCTATTATGTTAATCCATCATTTTCGAACATTATCCATGCTTTGGAAACTATAAAAAAATAGGTTTAAATAAGCTTTTGACCTCGGATTGGCTGAAAACTGAAATATGGAGTTTTCTAGATTTCGATAGTTCGACAAGCTGATCATGAGCATCGACAAGCCAGATTTATAAATTTGACAGATCATCTCATTTCTTTGGCGGGCTAAACTCAAGCAGTTTGGTAAGCTGGATTCAAGTGGTTGGTAGGCCGGGCTTCAGAAGTTCAGCAAGCTAGACCAAGGAGATTGTTAGGCCGACTGGGCTATGTGAAAATGGTTGTTTTCACTCATTTTAACTGTTTAAAGCACAAATAGAGACTTTGACCTTGTGACATGATTTTGTGAATGTTAAAGGCATACAAAGACACCATGAGATAACATAGTATTGTAGAATACTCTAAGTTAGATATTGACGAATCTAGTTTATATCTAAGGTTGTTCGTGGTTCTGAGGAATTAACATAGAGCAGGCCGAGACTATGGTGTTAGTTCTCTTGTACAAGATAATGAGGTAGGACTCTAGACCCTCTCTCTTTGTTAGCCATGATTTTACAAGAGTTTTGGCCATAAGGTGTTTTCTGAAAAAAAATGTTTTTAAGGAATGATTGAGATAAATTTATTCAGTTATTTTCCGTAACTACTGAATAATGAAACAATTATGATGAATGGAATAATGAATGTAAATGAGAAAACTTGGTAACATGAGACTTGAATAATGAAATAGTACCAAACGAGTTAGGAACGCCGTTCGAAATGATATGCTAGGGCATGATGCCATATTCAAAGATTGGGTCGTATAGAGAATAACCTTCAAGGCAGGTCCCGAAACCCAGCTGGGCCACTACGGTGGTGATTTTATTGGCTTTGCTCATGACAAAAAAATAAGATTTGTTTCAGATAAATGTTGGACCAAAATGGTAAGCATGATATTAAAGAAATTTATTTGCTGTGTTAATATAATCTTTTTACTAACAAATTATTTGTATATATTAAATTTAATGTTTTCAAAACTCTTGTCTACTAAGCCTTTCGCTTACAGTTTTTATTTGTTTTAAAAATCCCCCCACTAGGTGGTTCGCAGCATAGTTTTAACTGGGATGCTACAGATCGAATGCATGGATAGTGGGATTCCTCATCTCTATTATTTGCTTGTTTAAATAAGACATGTAATATTTTAATCATTCTTTTTTGGATTGGAATGTGGTTATATTTTATTTATGTTGATATTATGTGTGTGTACAAATGTGGGTCTGATGCGGCCTGACTCATATTAATTAGTTTTTATTATTTTAGCAGCTTTAATTTAGAGGTAATTATTTAAAACTATTCAAAGTTGATTGATTTATTTTTCTATACTTTTGCATATTATTGTTGAGTATATTTTTAATTTTGTTATAAATTTTGATAAATATGTTATATTTGGTTTGGTGGGTGGGGGGGAACCTTTTCAATATTGGGCATTTTTGAACCATCACATTAAAAAATGTATTGTTTTATTATAACATAATTAATATAAGTTTGATGTCTAACATTGAGATATATATATATATATATTTATATTTATTAATTTATTTTCTCAAATTTTACATATATACAATTAATTAATTATTTAATTAATATACGTCTTATTTTTATTTATATATTAATTTATCTCTTTATTTTTAAAAACTATAAAGTTATTCTTTGAATTTAAAAAACTTGTTTTCATATCCTTCATCATAGATTCTTTGGATAAAAAAGAGAGAAAAAGATAAACATGCCTTTAATTAGACCAAATTATTTTTAAAAAATTCTTGAGAAAAATATTTTATTTAAAAAACATAAAACTTGAGATCTCTTTTTAGACTTTATGTTTTCATTTATAAGGTTTTTTCTAAATCTATAAAATATTTTACATAAAGTGTTTAAGGATAGTTTTGTGTTTTTAACAATTTTTTATTTATAAAGTCAACAAGAGATAGTAATATTGAAATTAGCTTCTTTTTTTTTTTAAACTTATATATCTTTGTCTTTTTTAACAAAGGATATAATCAAACAAAAATGCCAAGGATACAAACTCTAATCCCAACTCGTGCACTAACTTATGAGTCATTTTATTTCTATGGGTAGTGTTTAAAAGATTGCTACATCAAGTAAACAACATGATTTGCCAATGAATTTAGGATAACTTATGAGTCAGAAAAAATGTAAGGATTAAAGTTGTAATCTCTAGCATTACTCATAATCCAATTAACTATCTATTTTTGGTGTCCAACCAAATTATCATTTAGATATTGAAATGTTTTTTAATTTATTTTTTCAAGTTTTAATACATGATGTGGTATAGTGTAATTGTTCAAAATGTTGAAATATATACTTGTTTTAGTCCCCAAACTTGATGAAGTTAAAATTTAAATCCAACCCCAACTCTTGGAATAATTTTCTAGATTATTCTTCAAAAATATCTAGATATTTTTTCGAGTGGATGAAATATCGAGAATTCTAAATATGAGATATTTTGGAGGAGAATTCTAGTGAGTGAATTGTAGCCTTTAGATTAAAAGTATGTTGGCATAATCCTAGCCATTGGTTAACGAGGTGTCACTAGTATAGATTTCTCGTATTTTGCATCAAGAGAAGAAGTAAGTACTTCTAGGAGTGAGGAAACCAAAGGTTCTTAAGTGAGTTCTTTGAGAGTGTGAAGAGTTGTAATTGTAAGAGTATTTAATCTTGTAATAAAAGAGTTTGGTGTTTGAGTTTGTACAAATTTCCAACAAAGTGGTACCAGAGCCAAGGTTATGAGGTTTTTTGAAATTCTTAATATGCTCTATGGATACAGCTTTAACTGATCTTCCACATCAGAAAAGACTTCTTGAGTTTGAGAGTATAGGAAATTTGTTTCAAACATATCATTATAGCATATCAAATCGAAGAGCGCAACGAGATAAGTGCGTAGCAAGAAAAATCAGCTAAATTAGAGCCCAAATGTGCATGAATGAGCAGTTGGAAGTTTTAGCTACCGTTGACCAACGTTTTCGTTGATTGTTAACTGCATTGACCGTTGACTATGCGTTGACCAAAATTTGACTTTTTGGTCCCCGAGTCCCTCCTAAGGTTTTTGACATTCCAAATCTATCTCTGTAGTTAAAATTCCTAAATTCTCACTCCATTAATAGTTATGGCTGCCAATAGTATGATGTCTTTCCAAGTTCTACTACTCAAGGAAAGCAACTTTGACAAGTGGAGTATCAAGATGAAGGCACTACTTGGAGCACATGACTTCTGAGAGGTTGTAGAGAAAGGCTATGAAGAACCAAAGAATGAGTCGATGCTATCCTTAACACAAAAGGATAGTTTGAAGAATTTAAGAAAGAGAGACAAGAAGGCTCTCTTCCTCATTTATGAAGCCTTAGATAATGATGGTTTTGAGAAGATCTCAAATGCTGCCTCCACTAAGCGAGAAGCTCCAAAACTCTTACAAGGGAGAGGAAAAGGTTAAAAAGGTGCGAATTCAAACTTTAAGAAGTGAGTTTGAATTGCTGCAAATGAAAGAAGGTGAATTGGTTTCTAGCTACTTCTCGAAAGTCTAAGCCATTTCTAATCAACTAAAGAGAAATGGTGAGAAGTAAGAAGATATGGCCATCATGGAGAAGATTCTTTGATCATTAGACTTGAAGTTTAATAGTATCATATCTATCATCCATGAAACAAAGGATTTAAAAGACATGACGATTGATCAATTGTTGGGTTCGTTATAAGCGCACAAAAAAAGAAAAAGAAGAAAGGGATCATTGATCAACTCCTTACGACAAAAGTCCAACCTACAAAGCATGAAGAAAGCTTCAACAAAAATATAAGCCAACATGGTCGTGGTAGAGAACAAGGTCGAAGACAAGAGGCAAGTCGTGGTCATGAACGTGGATGAGGTTGGATCTCTTACAGCAATTCCAATAATAGTAACAACTATGAAAGAGGAGAAAGCTCTATGCGAGGACATGGAAGGAGATATTCAAACTTGAGGAATGAAAAATCTCAAGTTGAATGTTTTAATTGTCACAAGTTTGGCCATTATGCTAGAGGTTGTAGAGCTCCCAACAATAGAGTCAATGAGAGAGTCATCTATGCAAAAGGGAAAAAAAAAAAAGGATGGCACATTATTGCTATAATACAACAACAACAACTATGGAGAGTAAGAGAATACATGGTATCTCGACATCGGTACAAGCAATCATATGTGTGGAAAAAGAAACATGTTCATAGAGCTCAATGAATCAGTAAGCGGAAGTGTCTCTTTCGAAGATGATTCCAAAACATCGGTGAAAAGAAAAGGTAACATTCTTGTTCGTGCAAAAGATGGAAGTCATTAGTTAATTTCAAATGTCTATTATGTGCTCAACATGAAAAGCAACATTTTGAGTTTAGGTCAACTCTTAAAAAAAGGCTATAATATTCATATGAAAGATTGTAGTCTTTTTATGAAAGATGACAACGGAAATTTAATTGCCAAGGTGAAAATGTTGAAGAATAGAATGTTTACTTTGAATATTCAAAATGATATTACAAAGTGTCTTAAGGCTTACTATAAAGATGCATCCTGGCTCTAGCATCTTTGATTTGGACATCTCGACTTTGGAGGGTTTAAGTTACTATCCAATAAGGAAATGGTGAAAGGATTGCCTCACATCAACCACCCTGACCAACTTTGTGAAGGATGTCTACTTGGGAAGCAATTTGGAAATAGCATTCCAAAGGAGACAAATTTGAGAGCCCAAAGGCCACTCAAGCTCACTCATTCAGATGTGTGTGGACTTATCTAGCCAAGTTCCTTTGGGAAAAGCAACTACTTCCTTCTATTCATTGATGATTTTTCAAGAAAGACGTCAATTTATTTCTTGAAGTAGAAATCAAAAGTTTTTGCAGCATTCAAGAAGTTCAAGGCTGCGATGGAGAAAGAAAGCGATCTTCAGATTAAAGCCATGAGATCTGATTAAGGAGGAGAATTCACTTCTAAAGAGTTCCAAGAGTTTTGTGAAGCAAATGGAATTTGACAACCCCTGACTGTTCCAAGATCCCCCTAACAGAATAGAGTAGCAGAAAGAAAAAATAGCACTATCCTCAATATGGCATGTAGCATGCTTAAAAGCAATAGAATGCCAAAGGAATTCTAGGCAGAAGCTGTGGCTTGTGCTGTGTACTTATCAAATCATTCACTAACAAAGAGCGTAAGGGGCAAAACACCTCAATAAGCATAGACTGGAAGAAAGATTGGCATGTCACATTTAAGAGTTTTTAGAAGCATAGCCCATGTGCATATATTTGATGAGCAAAGAAGCAAGTTGGATGACAAAAGTGAGAAGTTTATCTTTATCGGCTATGACAACAACTCCAAAGGATATAAGTTGTACAATCCTAAAAATGGGAAGGTCATCATCAGTCGATATGTAGTATTCAATGAAAAAGGTGAATGGCATTGGGGACCACATGATGAAGACTATAACTTCGCTCCTGAATTTGAAGAAGATGAGCAAGCAACAATGGTGCATCTAAGATAAGAGCCCACTTCACCAACATCGACTGATGATGGAAATTCACCGCCGTCTTTCTTAAAGGAAAGAGATAAACACTGAACAAGGAGTCTTCAAGAACTCTACGAGGTGACTGAGAGGCTTGATAATCACACTATTTTTTGCCTTTTTGCTAACTGTGAGCCGGTGAACTTTCAAGAAGTTTTGCAAGATGAGAAGTGGAGAAATGCAATGGATGAAGAAATCAGAGCCATCGACAAAAATGACATGCGGGAACTTGCTTAACTTCCTAAAGATCATAAAGCTATCGGTGTAAAATGGGTGTACAAGATGAAGAAAAATGCTAATGGAAAAATTGAAAGATACAAGGCTAGACTCATGGCAAACGGCTATAGTCAAAAAGATGGAATTGACTATGATGAGGTATTGACTCTTGTTGCTTAATTAGACACCATTAGACTAATCATTTCTTTGGCAACCCAAAACAAGCGGAAGATACATCAAATGGATGTAAGGTCAGCTTTCTTGAACGAAATTCTTGAAGAAGAAGTCTACATTCAGCAACCATTAGTGTATGAAGTCAAAGGGCAAGAAGACAAAGTGTTAAAGTTGAAAAAGGCTCTCTACAGTCTAAGGCAAGCACCGAGAGCATGGAATAGTCAAATAGACAAGTACTTCGAAAAGAATGGTTTCACCAAATATCCATATGAGCATGCTCTTTGCGTCAAAGTCAAAGAAGTAGATATCTTGATAGTGTGTCTATACGTGGATGACTTGATTTTCACATGTAATAATCCAAGCATGTTGGAAGAATTCAAGAAAATGATGGCCAAAGAATTTGAAATGACGGACATTGGACTTATGGCATACTACCTTAATATAGAAGTCAAGCAAAAAGAAGAGGGAATTTTCATCTCACAAGAAGGCTACACAAAAGAGATCCTCAAAAAGTTCAAGATAGATGACTGCAACCTGATAAGCATGCCAGTAAAGTACGTAATCAAATTGTTCAAATATGATGAAGCAGAAAAAGTAGATCCAACACTTTTCAAGAGCCTAGTTGGATGTTTACAGTATCTAACTTGTACAAGGCTTGACATTCTTTATGCAGCTAGACTTGTGAGTCGCTACATGGAGACTCCAAAAACTACCCATTTCAAAGCTACAAAGAAAATCCTCCGCTCTATTAAAGATACAACAAACTTTGGCTTATACTATTCAGTTTCTAATGACTATAAGCTCATTGGATACAGCGATAGTGATTGGGCCAGAGACACAAATGATTGAAAAAGGACAACTAGTTTGGATTTTTCATGGGAGATACTGTGAGACGTGTGTGCCCTAAAGAGTAAAAATATAATAAATCTTTGTAGACATTTTTATCAATAAAGAATTCGTTCATTAGTTATATACCAAAACTTGTCCTTTTTACATTCACATTTGCTGAATGTGTGTTAAGCAAACAAAAGTCTGAGACTATCAGTCTAAATCTTTAAGAATTGGGCATATGATGGATAGATTATGCAGAAGACAATATTCTTAAGATGACGTTTTAAATCATAAGATCCGCAATCAAGGGAATAAAATTGGGCACTTTATTCATGTAAAGATTGTTATGTTGTCTATATCCCTATTAGGAGATGGTTTGTCTTGGCCATCGAAGGTGGACTTTGTGAATAGAAATAGTGGTACATTGTCATAGGAGAAGATGTGTTGGATCGGGACATAGAGTGAACTAATTTAGATTAATAATTTTATCTTAGCAAATCAATTCACTTTAGACAATCATTTGTATTGTATCTTAATCCTGAAATGAATAGTGGGCCTGTTGTCTTGACTTGTGTCTTTTAATGTACTAAAGGGTGACATCCACATTTTAATAGTAGTATACATGCCGGCATGTTGGAGGCATAACTCTTGATAGTGTAGACCTATTATTCATAGATATAGAATCCATAGCTCCTCTTTAGGAGTAGTGATATCCTCTTATATGTGTTATCTTGTAATTGAAAAGCTAGAGCACTCAATCATTTGGACACATAGGTGTACCTAAATGGTATACTGTCTTTGGATGGTAAGTTTTCTGATGGTGAGATAATAAAACGTAAGATAAAAATAATTTGGAAGGTAAGACAAAACTTATCCTTAAGCCGATTATAGATAATCCTATAGGGATATGATATATTATGATATGTCATGGAGACTTAGCTATGTGGGTTTCGTAATTCTATATAGTTTGAGAGTGCAGCTCTAAGCTTTTAGTGGAATAGTGTTGGAGTTGATAATTATAAGATGTATATATGGGATATTGGGTTTTATAATTATCGGGAGCTTGAACTATATAGGTCCATCAGGTCCCCTTTGCTAGCTCACAAAAATTCTGTAATGATACGGTATGCTTTTTCAATAATTGGTGACCTATGTCAGATTTATTTGATTGGCTCAGATTTAGTAAAATCAGATAATTCATGTTTGTTTATCAGTTGAATTAATTTTTGTGACAAAATTAATTCAAGATAAACTTGTTGAATTTTTGGAATAGAATAATTCTTGTCTATTTGTCAGTTGATTTAATTTTGAATAAATTAAATTAAGATAAACTTGTAGAATTATCAAGAATTCATTTATTTTCTTAGAGATTACCTAGATAAAGTTGTTTTAATTAGACAACTTCTCTATTAGGTTATTTGAATTAAAATTGAGACTTTATCCTATAAAATCTCGGTTAGAAAATAAAAGATATGTTGGAATTTTTATTGCAAATTCAGCATTCGGCATGCCCATTAGACAGATCGACATGCCGATCACGTGATAAAAGGATCACGTATTTTTACGTGGATTTCATCAGATATTGATCCCAATTTGATTTTGATTCGAATTTTGAGGCATTACCTAATAAGAACTGACTCTTGGGCCTAACCTATATAAAAAGGGAGTGAGTCTCATTATTAATTAGATCAATTGAGAGTTCAAGAGTGAAACTCAACTGGTGAGATTCTAAAACTTCATGGGAGCTCTTGTTCATAAATTATGAACACTAGCTTTGGGTTCTCTCAATTGGTTTAAAGGAGAGTTGCCTAGTGGAAGAGCTGTATGTGTGAGCCCATACTCACTCCGATCATGGATAGAGAATAGCAAAGAAAATTAGTTGGTTGAGGCTTTTTTGAAATGTTACTTCTCTTCATGAATAGCGGGAGTTCTTTAGCATATAAAGGTTAATAAGATCTGGTCAATTTATGCATATAGCATGTCAAACTTATGTTTTAGAAAATACTCTGATATAAAAATTTTTTAAAATTTTGCTACATATTATTTTTTCCAACAATTGGCATCAGAACCATGTTATTACATAAATTTATGAGTTTATGATCATGCTATATATGTAAATTATGTGATCTTGATCTCTCATATCCTTGAATTTAATTTTATAGAGAGTTGGCACTTTAGGTTTCTATATATTTTTATATGTTGTCATGGATTATATGGTAAATGTTTATTAGTTAATTATGGTTGTTTAAATTATTATTTAATTATTTATTAATTAATTAATTTATACCGGTTATGGTTTCTTAGGGGTTAGAATGTGTATCTAGGTTTTTCATGTAACTAGAAGGCAGACTATCATCTTTGTCTAGGAATTATTATTTAATTTTAAATTTGTAAGAATTTTATAATTAAATAATTATTCGGAGAAGACGGATTTAAAAGGCAGATCTAGAAGATGGATGATAGCGCTCCCAAGTATTTCTTGAGTCTCTAATTTTATGTTTTTGAATTGTTGAAAATAAAATTGATAAATTGCATTAGAAACTGCATTTTCTAAAAAGGGTGGTTTCTCCTCAATCTGCATGCCAAACCCTCTAATTTGGTAGGCCGATGGTCATAGACCGGTAGGCCAAAAGTGTGGTTCGGTAGGCCGTCAACGGCGTAGAAGTCAGGACGCTCTGGCGACAGGCCAAACTTCTAGTTTGTCTGGCCGATCTGTGAAGATCGACATGCCAGAGGGTCATGACTGGTAGGTCAATTACCCAGATCGGCTTGCCGACAAAGAGCTGAAAATTTTTTCTAAAAAGGTGTGGTTCTCGATGCAGTTTAATTTTATTTTTGGGATAATTCTAAGAAACATGAAAATTTGGATATGATTGGAAATATGGAGTATTCGATTCATACGGGATTGAAGACTTAAAGATGGGCATTACATGAAGAAGGATACAGCTTGAGGATTCAAGGATGAAGAATCGATAATATGTTTCGATTATTCTCTTGTAATCTTTATTTTCTATTCTCTAGGGTGGAACCATAATATTACAGTTATTTATTATTATTTTGCTTGTAGCTTTGCTTGATTGCTTTGCTTGTCTGCACTATAATATGATTTGCCATGTATATTGATAACATGTCATGTAAAATAGGGAGTATCACTCAATTAAAATTTGTTCATGCATGTTTTTAAAATAAAACCTTGATTTCAAAAGTTTGAGAGGGAGAAGGTTTTCGAAAAGAGGACCTAAAGCCTTCATTGTTGGTCCATAAGAAGAACATGGTAGTTTCGATGCCTAAAAAGGGACTTCATCATATATCATGTTAGATCTCCAAGAGGATAAGGTATTTTAGCATGATTTATGGTTGCACACCCCTAGATGGTGATTATAAATCATGGATAAAATATTGAAACAATGGTTGTATACTGATGTTAATTTTATTATTAACCTCTCTTAGGAGCTATGTTAATAAAATTAATGGCCAAAGAAACAATTTTTAATATATGCTGGATCATATGGGTCCTGGATGGCATATATTAATCACGAGGGGATCCATGTTCCTGATTGCATTTGGCATGACTCCCCTAGGAGCTTGTTGAATTCTGAGTTGGGAATTATCGTTGTAAGGTTGTGATATTTTCAAGGTTTTGACACATAACCACATTTGTATGTTTTTACATGATTTGTTATCTTGCTAAATTATTATGCAATGTTTGCTTATATTCGGCATATGATTCTTTATTGTAGATTAAAAATGTCTAAAAATACTTTATGTTTTGTACTTGACAAAAACCAATTACCCAGAGAGAATTGTAATGATTGGAAATGGAACCTAGATATTGTCCTCTCCTTTGAGAAATTGAAATTTGTGTTGACAACCCCTTATCCTCCCGAGCCTACAGGAGATTCCACCAACAATCAATTCCAAGCATATGATCGTTGGAGAGTTGCTACTGATCGTGCCTGCTACTATATTATGGCTAGCATGAATAACGTGCTGCATGCTTAACATGAGGATTATGAGACTGCAAAGCAGATCTTGGATAATCTAGAAGACATGTTTGGAGGCCAGGCCTTGACAAAGCAACAATGGGTACTTCAGAAACTCTTGATCTGTAAGCAGAGACCGAGGACATCTGTAAAGGAGCACATGATGTTGGTCATGGGTTACCTCGTTGAGGCACAAACCAACAGAGCTGACATCGATGCTGAAACTTAGATGACTATGGTCTTTGAGACTTTGTCAAAGGAATTTATTCCATTTAGAGCTACATTTAATTTGAGCAATAGGTAGAATATAACCTTAACAAAATTAATGAAATAGGTATAGGAGTTTGAACTACTGATCAGGAAGTCTGTTGCTGGTGGAGAGGCCAATTTGATGGCTGTTTCTAGTTCCAATCCCAATTCTAGGAATAGAAAGAAACAATGGGCCAAGAACAGTAAGTCTTTTGTTCCTGCTAACAACAAGAGCAAGAAGAAGAAGCAGAAGAAGAACCCGAAGAAGCTAAAGTGCTTTTTCTATAGGAAGGTTGGGCACATCAAGAAGTATTGCAAGGACTTCCTTTCCAAAGGAGGTAAGTCTGATCTTTTGTATTTAAAAACTTATTTAGTTGAGGAATCCAGTGACATTTAGGTTATAGATTCCAGCGCAACTAATCATGTTTGTGTTTCTTTGTAGGGGTTCAAAAAAACGAGAAGTCTACTTCATGAAGACTACACGCTTCGAATGGACGATGGATCCTTGGTCCTAGTGGAAGCAATGGGAGACGTCCATATTTATTTTGATAATTATGGGAATTTAATTTTGTGAGTTTTTTTTTTATGTTCCTAAATTTAAAAGGAATTTAATTTCTATAGCTTGTTTATTTAAAGACTCCTATTTGGTTTCTTTTAATAATTAGAGATTTGTAAAAACAAATCTTTTATCTATTCTGGATGGATGCAAAATAATCTATATTTTATTAAACCTAAGATGGACTTATTACTTAATGTTGAGATGAATGATAATAACTCTAAAAGACTTAAAACTTCTCACTCTAGTAAGACTTATCTTTGGCATTTGCGCCTTGATCATATTAACCTAAATTGGATTCAAAGGTTGGTAAAGGATGGACCTTTAAATCACTTAAAGGTGGAATCTATACCTCAATGTGAATCTTGTTTGGAGGGTAAAATGACCAAAAGACCATTTGGGTTTAGAACTTGTGCATACTGATGTTTGCGGATCGATGAACATCCGGGCATGAGGAGGGTATGAGTACTTCGTCATTTTTATTGACGATTATTCAAGGTATGAGTATGTGTACCTGATGCACCACAAAGTGAAACTTATGACAAGTTTAGGGAGTTTTGAGCTGAAGTGGAAAAACAATTGGGTAGTCCCATCAAGGCACTTCGATCTGATCGAGGTAGAGAATACCTTTCTGATGAGTTCTTAGAACACTTATTAGAGAATAGGATTTTATCACATTTGACTGTGTTGGGTACTCTGCAGCAGAATGGCATAGTAGAGAAAAGAAATAAAACTTTATTGGACAAGGTCAGGTCTATGATGAGTTATTCATCATTGCCTTTATCCTTTTAGGGATATGCACTACAAATCGCTTGTGATCTTTTGAACAATGTGCCTTCAAAATCGGTCCATATAACTCTTCATGAGTTGTGGACAGGCAAGAAGATATCCTTAAACCATATTCGCATATGGGGATGTCTGGCTGTCACACCTCAGAGTACGGGAGATGACGTGGTTGGTTGATTAAGTTAATTAAGAAAAAATTTAAATAAAAAGTGAACAAAAGGCTTAGTAGGACTAAGGTTTAAAAACAGGTAATTAATTTTAAATATGACATTTACCTTTTTCAAAAAAAATAGGACAAAGTTTAATAATTTAATAAATAAGTAAATAAATGAATAAATAATTGAATAAATTCATTTAAACAAGCCTTAACAAAAATGTTCATCTAGAAAGTGCCTTTTTATCATTTTCTGGACAAACCATATTTGTATCACTATCGAAGTAGACCAGTTGGGTTTCGAGACCTACCCCTAAGATCGTGCACTACACGACCTGATCTCTAAATATGGCATCATGCCCTCATATATATTTATCATTACTTAAATCTCATATTATCGAGTATTCTTAATTACATTCATTATTTGATTCATTATGAACATGCATTTGTTGACAAATGATGAAAATTTCTTAAGAAGTTTACCTAAGCCATGCCTTGAAATTCGTTTTTAAGATAAATCATTTCAAAAGAAATCATTTTGAAGGAAATCATTTAAAAAAGATCATTTTGAAAGAAATCATTGTGTAGCCAAAAGCCTCCTTTTTTGAAAACATTCAAAACATTATGTCATTTGTTGAAAACATTTTGGAAGAATTTTTTTTAAGGCCAAAATCATTAAAAACCTAGCTCCGCTACACGTTAGCTCATGGAACCACGAACAACCTTAAATGTACAATAACTAAGTCTATCAGTATCTAGCTTGAGATATCCTATGTTACTAAATTATCTCATGGTGTCCTTAGTGTGCCATTTGATTTACAAAATCATATTATAAGTTTAAAATCTCAATTGGGGTTCAAAACAGTGAAAACTGGTGAAAATAACAAAATTCCACCATGCCTGGTTGGCCTACCAGTCACCTTGGTTCGGCCGGCCGAACTACACCGAAAAACTAAGTCGGGTCGGCCAAACTTTTTCAAGTTCGGCTTGCCGGTCGTATGAATCCAGCTTGCCGAACTCATGAATCTAGTTTGTTAAACATGAAGTTTAGCCTGTCGAACTGAAAAAATTTTAAATTTTCCAACCACAGGTCTTGGCCTCCCTGAGTCCAAATCCTCATTTCAACCTGTTTTCTCAATTTTTAGGTATAGAAAAACATCTATAGATGACAGAAAAATGTTATAAAACACTTTTAGACTAATTTAAACATGATTTACACAAAAAATTTGAGTAAATATGAAAATAGAGAAAAATAGAAAAAATAAAAAATCTTGATTTAAATCCTTTTTTCTTCAAATTAAGCTTAGTTCTAGTTATTTTAAGTTCCTCTAACTTAGATTTGAAGTTTTCTAAGCTTAAATGAACTTAGATTTCAAAGTACAAGAAAAATTGAAAATTTTTTGAAAATTTGAAAACTAACCTTGGATTAAGCTTTGATTCATAGTTGTTGTTACTAAATCACATTCCCAAGTCTCCACTTGACATAAGATGGAAGTTTGAACTCAAAAATTTTGAATCAAAAAGGGAGAGAAATGAGAGGAGAGCGAGGTAGAGGGAGAGAGTGAGAGAAAGAGAGTGAAGGAGAAAGAGAGAGAGTGAGTGACGAGAATGAGAGGGAAAAAGAGAGAGAGAGATATTAATAGAAAGAAAATGGGCGGTTTTACTATGTAGGAACTGTATGCCGCCCACGGTCTTATAAAACAAGATATATTTAACATTTGTCAAATTGTTTTATTTAAAAATTCAAAATAAGAAATGAAAATATTTTAAAGTAATTAAAAATCATTAAAATAATTAAAAACAACATTAATTTAAAAATTTCACAAAATAACCAAATTAAGTTTGAAACATTCATTATGGGACACTAATCCACCATTTTTCACACTAATAACATTCAATTAATTTTGGAGCATTGCATTGGCTCATGTCCTGTTTAAGGATGTGAATAAGTTGGAAGTACGTTCGAAAGTTTGCTTATTTGTAGGATATCCAAAATGAACTAAAGGGAGTTATTTCTATAACCTAAAGGAAAATAAAGTCGTGGTTTCAACTAATGCAAATTTCCTTGAGGAAAGTTACATGGACGACTTTAAACCTCGATGCAAAGTAGTGCTTGAGGAATTAAGGAGTGATCCAATCACTCCAGAGGTTTTGAATGAAACCGTTCCGATTGGTGTAAAAAAACCAAACAAACCTAAACAACAACCTAAGGGACTTCGGCGTAGTGGGAGGATCGGGCATCAACCCGAAAGGTATATGTTCAATGGTGAGGCCTTCTTGGCTGAACCAAATGAACATGACAGGGATCCTTATACTTATGTAGAGGTTATGGAGGATGTTGATTCAGAACTCTAGACAGAGGCCATGAACACAGAGATTAATTTTATAGAGACTAATCGGGCCTAGGAGCTTATGGATCTTCCAAAAGGGGTAAAACCCATAGAATGTAAGTGGATCTACAAGAGGAAAAGAGGAGTGAATGGAAAAGTCAAAACCTTTAAGGCTAGACTGATAGCTAAGTGTTGTATGCAAAACAAAAGAATCGATTATGAGGAAACCTTTTCGCCTGTAGCCATGCTTAAGTCTATCCAGATTCTCTTGTCCATAGCTGCCGCTCTCGACTATGAGATTTGGTAGATGGATGTCAAGACGGCTTTTGTAAATGGCTATCTTGATGAGTCCATTTATATGGATCAACTAGACAAGTTCAAGGTCAAGGGTCAAGAAGGTAAGGTTTGTAAGATGCTAAAGTCAATTTATAGACTTAGGCAGGCTTCTCGTTCTTGGAGCATAAGATTTGATCAAGTGATCAAGACTTATGGATCTCACAAAATATGGATGAGCCAATTGTTTACAAATACATTAAGGATAGGAAGGTGGTTTTTCTACTGCTCTATGTAAATGACATTCTACTAATTGGTAATGATATTGGGGTATTGTCATTGGTCAAATTATGGTTGACCAAGTAGTTTGACATGAAAGACTTACGTGAGGCTAATTTTGTTCTCGGTGTTGAAATCTTTCGGGATAGGAAGAACAAATGATAGCTTTGTCTCAAGCCAGCTACATAGATAAGATTCTCAAGAGGTTTGCAATGCAAGATTTCAAGAAAAGTGGGCAACCATCTAGGTCTGGAATTACTCTTTCTAAGAAAAACTCTCCAAAGTCTAATGAAAAAAGATAATACATGAAAAAGGTGCCTTATGCTTTGGCAGTGGATAGTCTTATATATGCCATGCTTTATACACGACTAGATATTTGTTATGCAGTCAGGATAATAAGTCGATTTCAAGCGGATCTGAGACCGAACCACTGTGTTGCAGTAAAACATATTTTTAAGTACCTAAGAAAGACTCGAGGGTATATGCTTGTGCATTCGGGTGAGGATTTAACTTCTCTAGGATATACTGACTCAAATTTTCAATCTTGTCTAGATTCTAGGAGATCGACTTCGGGTTTTATATTTACTCTAGGCTGCAGTGCCATTAGTTAGAGAAGTGTGAAGCAAGATTGCACTTTAGATTCAATGATAGAGGCCGAGCATGTGGCAGCCAATGATGCTTCGAAAGAAGCAGTGTGGCTTTGCAAATTGTTTAGGGATCTTGAGGTAGTTCTTGGAATGGATAAGGCGGTATCACTGTATAGTGATAATAGTGCGACGGTAGCTAATGCTAAGGAACCAAGATTTCACAAGAAGAGTAAACATATTGATCGAAAGTATCATGTGATAAAGGACTTTGTTGAGGGCAAGCATGTCACGGTATGCAAAATCGCATCAAAGGACAAGTTAGCTGATCCATTTATGAAGACATTTACTAGGAGAGTCTTCGAGAGACATGTGTAAGCTATGGAGATGTGAGATTTGTTATATTTACTCACTTAGTGCAAGTGAAAGATCGTTAGACGTGTAAGCCTTAAGGAGTAAAAATGTAATATGTTTTGGAGACATTTTTATCAATGAAGAATTCATTCATTATTCATATACCAAAACTTGTCCTTTTTACATTCCTATTTGTTGAATGTATGTTAAGCAAACAAAAGTCTGAGACTGTCAGTTTAAACCTTTAAGAATCGGGTGTATGATAGACAGATTATGCGAAAGATACAATTCTTAAGGTGACGGTTTAAATCATAAGATCCGCAATCGAGGGAATAAAGTTAGGTACTTTATTCATGTAAAGATTGTTATGTTGTCTATATCTTTATTGGGAGATGGTATGTCTTGGCCATCGGATGTAGACTTCGTGAATAGAAACATTGGCACGTTGTCATAAGTGACGATGTGCTGGATCAGGACATAAAGTGAATTGATTTGGATTAATAATTCTGTCTCAGGAAGCCAATTCACTTTAGATAATTATTTGTATTGTATCTTAATCTTAAAATGAATAGTGGGCCCGTTGTCTTAACTTTTGTCTTTTGATGTACTAAAGGGCGACACCCATATTTTAATAGTGGTACGCATGCTGGTACGTTAGAGGCATGACTCTTGATAGCATAGACCTGTTATTCATAGATATAGAATTCATAGCTTCTCTTTAGGAGTAGTAATATCCTCTTATATGCGTTATCCTATAATTGAAAAACTGAAGCGCTCAACCATTTAGATACATAGGTGTAACTAAATGGTATACTATCTTTAGATGTTAAGTTTTTCGATGGTGAGATAATGGAACGTAAGATATAAAAATAATCGGGAAGGTAAGACAGAACTTGTCCTTAAGCCGATTATGGATAATCCTATGGGGATACGATACATTATGATATATCATGGTGACTTAACTATATGGGCTTTATAATTCTATATAGTTAGAGAGTGTAGCTCCAAGCTTTTAGTGGAGTAGCGTTAGAGTTGATAATTATAAAATATATATTTGGGATATTGGGTTTTATAATTATTGGGAACTTGAACTATATAGGTCCATCGGGTTCTTTTTGCTAGCTCACAAAAATCCTAAAACGATATGGCATGCTTTTTCAATAATTGGTGACTTATGTCAGATTTATCAAATTGGCTCAGATTCAGTAAATCGGATAATTCATATTTGTTTATCGATTGAATTAATTTTTGTGACAAAATTAATTCAAGATAGACATGTTGAATTTTTTAGATCAGATAATTCTTGTCTGTTTATCAGTTGATTTAATTTTGAATAAATTAAATCAAGATAAACTTGTAAAATTATCAGGAATTCATTTATTTTCCTAGAGATTATCTAGATAAAATTGTTTTAATTAGATAATTTCTCTATTGGGTTTTTTGAATTAAAACTAGGACTTTATCCTATAGAATCTCGGGTAGAAAATAAAAGATTTACTGGGATTTTTATCGTAGGTTTGGCATGTCGATCCTCAGGTTTAGCTTTTCGATGGGGCAAGTTCGGCATGCCTGTTAGAAATATATAGATATTTCTAGATTAAATTTTTAGGCCCAAAACTTCTTTTAGGCCCAAAACTTGATGAAGTTAAAATTTAAATTCAAGCCCAACTCTTGGAAAGATTTTCTAAATTATTCTTCAAAGATATCCAGATATTTTTTGGAGTGGATAAAATTATAGAGAATTCAAGATAAGAGATATTTTGGAGGAGAATTTTAGAGAGCGAATTGTAGCCTTTAGATTAAAAGTGTGTTGGCATAACCCTAGTCATTGGTTAGGAAGGTGTCACTAATATAAATAAGGGTGATTTCTCTCATTTTACACCAAGAGAAGAAGTAAGAACTTCTAAAAGTAAAGAAGAGAAGAACCAAAGGTTCTTAAGTGAATTCTTTGAAAGTGTGAAGAGTTGTAACCGTAAAAATGTTCAATCTTGTAAAAAAAGAGTTTGGTGTTTGAGTTTGAACAAGTTTTCAACACAAAAATCATTTAGGACATCCAAATTTAAAAATATTATCTAGATCTCATATCACATATAATTACAATTTTTGTTTTGTCCATATTCTCTTTTAATGTTTTTATAATTAACATTCTCAGGAGTTATTTAGTTCAATACTTGAAATCTAAAAATTTTGTTTATTTTTCCAGAGAACGAACGTGATCAGGATCCATTGCACGTATCCAAGGCGGTCCCTATGATTATAGGTATGTTCCTATTAGCTGTACTTTAATCTTGCATGAATAGAGCACGGCTATGCAATCGAACCTAGATTCCTCTTTTTACCAATGTTTTTTGGTAGGCAATACCTGTTATGCAACCAGATGAGCAGTTTGCAGACGTTCTTTTTTCAAATTTTTATGCTTCAGAAGTAGTGTTTATATTGTTCTTGTTAACATGCAAACTCCTACATTTTTTTTTTTAAATGATTTATTAAGTTGTAGTAAAGTGCAATTTTTTTTATAGAATTTCAACAAACTGTCCATTCTACTATTTTCCAAAACTTTATGAAACTAATTGCTTCAATTCAACAAAATTTGAAAATTTAGCCTAAACGGAAATTTAACAAGAAAAACTTTGAGTGAATTAAAGAAAAGGAAAAGCTTGAATTGCAAGGGGGGAAATTAAAAAAGAAAAAAAATAGAAGAAGGAGAAGAATATCTGTAAGTCAGGCTTCACATAAGAAGCTGGAAAGGCAAAAATCAGAAAGAAAAGGAAACTTCGTTTGGATGAGAATGTGAGAAACCTGACCAAAATTTTCCGAATTCAAGCATCCAAAAGAAAGAACCGGAACGAAAATTTCAAAGGAACCCTACAGGAAAAAGAAAAATATTTTCAACCAACGGATGAAAAGACAGAGAGACAAAATCAAAAAACAAAAACAAAATGAAACTGAATTGAACATGGCAAAATCAAAAAAAAAAAAATGAAAACGAAAATAATCTCAACTTCATTCACTTCAATTAAATTGGAAAATTGATATACCGAAATGACAAAATTAGGAAATAACCCAACTTTGGGCCTCTGAATAAATATTTTTAAATGAAAAACAATAATTGAACAAGAAACTAAGTTGTAAACATCATCAACAACATGTTCTCAACTTAATCACAAAAAAACAAAATAAAAATAGTGTCAACTTCAGATCGCTTTAAATGAATTGATAAGTTGAAAAAGAAATTAAAATAACCATACACATATCCCACTCCTTGCTTTAAACATAAGATAGTATTCAGATTCGGGTCACCAAAATTTAAAGCATCACTTTAAAAGGAGTAAAAGAGTAAACCAATTAGCTCGTGGCAAGTAATTATTCGGGCATGGAGAGAAATTATCCCAAAAAAAAAAAAAACACTAAAAATTAATCCAGTTCCTTCCTTCTTCATAACAAATGACCATGTCACAAATTTGTAGACTCTCTTCATTTGAGATCAAGATACCAAAGACAGATGAAAGGTTTCAAAAAATCAAAATGCCCAGCCTAATTTAGAAGGGGGTGGGTAGAGTTAAAAGGATGCAACCAAAACCACTCAAAAGAAGATTACTGTAATCTATACTTTGTATCCTTTGTCTCATAAAAAACGTCTTTTGGGAATTTTTGTCACCTGAGAAGTAGTAAATTTATTTGTGTAATCTATTTGGTAATTTGGAGAAAAATTATTGTATTGAGTAAAGACATCATCTAATAAAAAAGTGTCAAAATGGCAGAATTAAATGAAGAAACAGGAAGAAGAAACAAATTTGACATAAAAGAACTAAAAAAAGTAAATAGAAAAGTGACAACAGAATTACTATACCAATTAAGGCATAACTAGAAAAAAAAAAATGGTAAAACAACACATGAGCATAAGCCCTCAAAAAAAAAAAAAGACAGAGAATAAAGCAGAAAAAACAATCAATCCAACTTTATAAAAAGAAAAAATAAGAAAAATGAAATAATTAGAAAAAAATATAAACATGAAACAAAAAAAAAGACGAAAGAACGGCGAAGAAAATTTGACATTCCTCCATAGATTTTTTACAGAAGTCATTGAAATATGAGAATTAGGGTTTTATTATAGATCTAAAAATAGCAATAGTTTAGAATTTGGGTGTATGGCATAGGGAGTGTGTAAAGAGAGAAATAAAACCTGTTATTAGTTTCCTTTTGGTTATAAAATTTAATCACATAATTAAGCTAATCATAATTATCTTTTTTGATCATTTTATGTGATGATATTTTTGTAATGAAAAATTTTAATCTTAAGGTGGTTTGAAGAGTAAATAGGGATGTATAAATAACTAAAACCACCTAAAAATATTAAAAAAATTTATTTCATGCTAAATCACATGCATGGCATCATTAACAAATACACCTTTAGGGAGCACGTTCAAATGATGATAATTTTATAACCACCTATCACAACAAAGAGCAGTACCATGTACTAGTTTGTTAAAAGGATATTTGAGACTGTTATCCCTCTGAATTAGTTGCACATTTGTGATTTAGGGAAAGGAGCACATTCAAATGATGATAATTATATAACCCCCTATCACAACAAAGGGTAGTACCATGTATTAGTTTTTTAAAAGGATATTTAAGACTGTTATCTCTTTAAATTTGTTGCACATTTTGCAAGTTGTCTCTTGAACTTTTAATTTTGGCTAGTTGCTCCTTAAATTTACAAATTTTTAACAAATCACTCCATTAATAGCAATTTTAAGTTTTTGGCTAAAATTAATATGTGACTTTTATAAAGGTCACTAATTAAGATTACAATACCAATTAAGGTATAACTAGAAAAAAACAATGGTAAAACAACATATGAGCACATGCCCTCAAAAAAAAGAGAGAGAGAGAGAGAGAGAATAAAGTAGGAAAAACAATGAATCCAACTTTATAAGAAGAAATAATTAGAAAAAAATATAAACATGAAACAAAAAAAAAGACAAAAGAACGGCGAAGAAAATTTGACATTCCTCCATAGATTTTTTAGAGAAGTCAATGAAATATGAGAATTAGGGTTTTATTATAGATCTAAAAATAGCAATAGTTTAGAATTTGGGCGTATGGCATAGGGAGTGTGTAAAGAGAGAAATAAAACCTATTATTAGTTTCCTTTTGGTTATAAAATTTAATCACATAATCAAGCTAATCATAATTATCTTTTTTGATCATTTTATGTGATGAAATTTTTGTAATGAAAAATTTTAATTTTAAGGTGGTTTGAAGAGTAAATAGGGATGTATAAATAACTAGAACCACCTAAAAATATTAAAAAAATTTATTTCATGCTAAATCACATGCATGGCATCATTAACAAATACACCTTTAGGGAGCACGTTCAAATAATGATAATTATATAACCCCTATCACAACAAAGGGTAGTACCATGTGTTACTTTGTTAAAAAGATATTTGAGACTGTTATCCCTCAGAATTTGTTGCACATTTGCAATTTAGGGAGTGGGTTTAAGGAGCATATTCAAATGATGATAATTATATAACCCCCTATCACAAGAAAGGGTAGTACCATGTATTAGTTTTTTAAAAGGATATTTAAGACTGTTATCTCTTTAAATTTGTTGCACATTTGCAAGTTGTCTCTTGAACTTTTAATTTTGGCTAGTTGCTCCTTGAATTTACAAATTTTTAACAAATCACTCCATTAATAGCAATCTTAAGTTTTTGGCTAAAATTAATATGTGATTTTTATAAAGGTCACTAATTAAGATTACTATACCAATTAAGGTATAACTAGAAAAAAAAATGGTAAAACAACATATGAGCATAAGCCCTCAAAAAAAAAAAAAAAGAGAGAGAGAGAATAAAGCAGGAAAAACAATCAATCCAACTTTATAAAGAGAAATAATTAGAAAAAAATATAAACATGAAACAAAAAAAAAGACAAAAGAACGGCGAAGAAAATTTGACATTCCTCCATTGATTTTTTAGAGAAGTCATTGCAATATGAGAATTTGGGTTTTAATATAGATCTAAAAATAGCAATAGTTTAGAATTTGGGCGTATGGCATAGGGTGTGTGTAAAGAGAGAAATAAAACCTATTATTAGTTTCCTTTTGGTTATAAAATTTAATCACATAATTAAGCTAATCATAATAATCTTTTTTGATCATTTTATGTGATGATATTTTTGCAATGAAAAATTTTAATTTTAAGGTGGTTTGAAGAGTAAATAGGGATGTATAAATAACTAGAACCACCTAAAATATTAAAAAATTTTATTTCATGCTAAATCACTTGCATGGCATCATTAACAAATACACCTTTAGGGAGCACGTTCAAATGATGATAATTATATAACCCCCTATCACAACAAAGGGTAGTACCATGTATTAGTTTGTTAAAAGGATATTTGAGACTGTTATCCCTCTGAATTAGTTGCACATTTGCGATTTAGGGAGCAGGTTTAAGGAGCACGTTCAAATGATGATAATTATATAATCCCATATCAAAAGAAAGGGTAGTACCATGTATTAGTTTTTTAAAAGGATATTTAAGACTGTTATCTCTTTAAATTTGTTGCACATTTGCAAGTTGTCTCTTGAACTTTTAATTTTGGCTAGTTGCTCCTTGAATTTACAAATTTTTAACAAATCACACCATTAATAGCAATTTTAAGTTTTTGGCTAAAATTAATATGTGATTTTTATAAAGGCCACTAATTATGATTACTATACCAATTAAGGTATAACTAGAAAAAAAAAATGGTAAAACAACATATGAGCATAAGCCCTCAACAAAAAAAAAAACAAAAGAGAGAGAATAAAGCAGAAAAAACAATCAATCCAACTTTATAAGAAGAAATAATTAGAAAAAAATATAAACATGAAACAAGAAAAAAGATGAAAGAACGGCGAAGAAAATTAGAAATTCCTCCATAGATTTTTTATAGAAGTCATTGAAATATGAGAATTAGGGTTTTATTATAGATCTAAAAATAGCAATAGTTTAGAATTTGGACGTATGGCATAGGGAGTGCGTAAAGAGAGAAATAAAACCTATTATTAGTTTCCTTTTGGTAATAAAATTTAATCACATAATTAAGCTAATCATAATTATCTTTTTTGATCATTTTATGTGATGATATTTTTGTAATGAAAAATTTTAATTTTATGGTGGTTTGAAGAGTAAATAGGGATGTATAAATAACTAGAACCACCTAAAAATATTAAAAAATTTTATTTCATGCTAAATCACTTGCATGGCATCATTAACAAATACACCTTTAGGGAGCACGTTCAAATGATGATAATTATATAATCCCCTATCACAACAAAGGGTAGTACCATGTGTTACTTTGTTAAAAAGATATTTGAGACTGTTATCCCTTTGAATTTGTTGCACATTTGCAATTTAGGGAGTGGGTTTAAGGAGCATATTCAAATGATGATAATTATATAACCCCCTATCACAAGAAAGGGTAGTACCATGTATTAGTTTTTTAAAAGGATATTTAAGACTGTTATCTCTTTAAATTTGTTGCACATTTGCAAGTTGTCTCTTGAACTTTTAATTTTGGCTAGTTGCTCCTTGAATTTACAAATTTTTAACAAATCACTCCATTAATAGCAATTTTAAGTTTTTGGCTAAAATTAATATGTGATTTTTACAAAGGTCGCTAATTAAGATTACTATACCAATTAAGGTATAACTAGAAAAAAAAAGGGTAAAACAACATATGAGCATAAGCCCTCAAAAAAAAGAGAGAGAGAGAATAAAGCAGAAAAAACAATCAATCCAACTTTATAAGAAGAAATAATTAGAAAAAAATATAAACGTGAAACAAGAAAAAAGATGAAAGAACGGCGAAGAAAATTAGAAATTCC